>CABHPP010136000.1:11290-29922 GCA_902168425.1 Peromyscus attwateri | reverse complement strand
GTAGGCAGAAAACAAATGGAGTATTTCCCACCTGAGTGTCTTGTCCTATCTCTGTGATAAAATGTCACACGTGCAGAGGCCAAATAAATTATTTTTATTATTGATTAAATTTACCTTTGGATAATTTCATGGAAGCATATAGTGATTCTATTTTCTCTCCCTCCCCAACCTCTCTTACCTCCCTTCCATGCCTACTTCCCCATAGAGGTCTCTCTTTCACACTCAAGCAGTTTTGCTTTGTTTTGTGGCACTCTGGTTTAACTTTTCATTTTCTAACTTCTCTATAAGCTAATGGAAGCAGACACAATTCAGTTTCTTGTTCCTTTACCTAGATCAGAGAAGTACCTGGCATATAGTACATGCTTAATAAATAACAGTTGACTGAATGCAGAAAGCTTTAATGAGTAGCGTTATTGTGCAAGGGTTTGGTCTGCTTGCTGTCCAACAGAAGCCGATTAGTTGAAAGGAATGAGAAGGACAGAGAAAGACCTCTATTACAACAAGGCAGTTGACCGGAAAATGGAGGACAGTTTCCCTAGAAGGGTCACCTTGCTGAGAAGTTGACTCAGGGGCAGGGTGTATCAGATATGGGATCTCAGACTTTCAGGCGCTCTTTACAGACAGCTGCTTATAACCCAGTGACACATATCAGATCATAACCAAATTGTTCCTCAGTTCTGCAATCTCAAGTACAAAGATCATGAGTTCCTCAGGCTAACTTTGTCCATGCTACGTTAGCCTGTGTGCGATTCCTGACATCTTACACAGTGGACAGGATGTGGTAAGCAGCTGCCCCCAGGCTCCACTGCTGACCAACAACCTCAAGGTAAGGACAGAAAATATACTTCGCCATATTATTATGGAAGACAAGAGTCAGGGGGTTTCAACAGAGATCTGCTCTCTGCCAGTGTTTACTGTTTTGATTATATAAACATTCATGGCTTTATTATTTTGGTGTATTTTTTGGGGGGACTGTTTCATGGAGCCCAGGATGGCCTTGCAGTGTAGCTGGGGATGGTCTTGAACATCTGCTCGTCCAGTTTAGCTTACTATCCAGTTTATTCCTGTGATACAAGGAAGCACTCAACCCGTTGCTTTTTATTACCGTGGGAGTAACTGGATATTTTCTGGGAGACAAAAATTTCAGTGGTTATGGTACATGGTAATATACACCTGTCACGCCAACACTTGGGAGGAGAAGGTAGACAATATAGAAGTCAAGATCATCCTTGGCTACATGATGACTTCGAGGCCTTCCTGTGTTATTACATGAGACCCTATCTTGACAGCAACAAAATTAAAGGTTATTGATAATCTTAACGTAAAGCCTGGAGCGTCTATATGGACAATTTACACTTATGTTTTTAGCCACTAGGTAATATTTTAGGCAGTTTTAAATTAGTGTTTTCCTTTTAGAATAGTAGAAACAGATTCTTAATGGCATATTGTACTTGAATATACATAGATACTCTAAAAAAATCTAAGCAAAGATTTCAGATACTAGTTATAAGTTCTACTTTGGGTTTAAATTGAATGCACGTATAGTAGTATATTTTGCTTAGAATGTATATGCAGTCATGCTTCTGATGTCAAATATTAAAACCCATTTCATCAGGTCTATGAGAAAGTACTCTAAAGAGTATCCCATGTAGAAATAAAGAATGATGGTGACTATAATTCAATGATACAAACAGCATGAGTATTCTACATTGCCAACAACAGCCACATCCTCATGATTCAAAAATCTAAATGAAAATGAAAGAAAAAGCCCTGCTTCCTCAAGAAAAGTCTGGGGTCTGTTTTGTTTTGGCCAACTGCTCCTGGGCACAGTGCTTGCCCTGGGGTGTGGTTGATACATCTAGTGATACGCCACAGAAAACTTATTTCCCCTTTCCCAGAAGTATTAATTGCAGATAGCTTCTTGGTTAGGGGTGGGAATTCATGTCCATTTCCCCTTTTCTATGTTGGGACTTTGTCTGGTCTGAAGTTGTGCTTGTTCTAGTCGTAGGGGCGTAGTCAGGGAGGGGTAGGTGTGGAGGTTGGTAGGATCTGAGAGAGACTGGGCAACTGAAAAACAGATTAAAATATATTGTATGAAAAAATTTAAAAAAAAAACCCAGAATATAGCAAACAAACAAAAACTGTGTGTGTGTGTGTGTGTGTGTGTGTTTACACAGCAAGCTTTCTCAGTGCTTTCTTCACCAGGCCAGCACATGACTCTGGGCATGCCTGTTGCCAGGTGAAACTGAAGAAGTTGAAGATAAGGCCTGACCAAACTTTGGCCTATTAACTACTGAGTCAGAATATATCTTGGGACAGAAGATGCCAGAAGCAAATATTTTGAAATATCTGAAAGCAAAGGTTAAACATGTTGACAATAACAAACGCACTGGGCTCTGTTGGCCATTTCCATTTCCTGCTTTAGAGGTTGCCTTATTCTCTGTGCAAATATTTGTTGACTTGGGAACCCACAAAAGGACAAAGAAGAAATGAACCTTTGTCTGTGACCTTACTCTTTGGCTTATACTCATTAAAATGATAAAACCGAATGAGCTGACTTTTGTTTGGCTATTTTCATTTCTCTTTTCCTCTTCGACTTTCCCTAGACACGTCTTCCATTGTTAATACTCTCTATAGTTCAAAAATCTTTTCAGATGTAAAATTCTCTCTTTCAGTTATCGGTTGGCTTTAATTTTTAATGCTTTTCTTCCCCAACTCTCTTAGTTGGAGTTTTCTTTTCCGTGGATCTAATCTCCCTGGCAGCTGGCTTCTTCTGTATTACTTCATCCTGCTCACATAAATATTGTCAAAGCATTCCCTTCTATTTAACCCCAGAGACGGAGCTAATAGATGAAAAATAGGCTACACCTTTTCTTTCTTTCAGAGAGTTGGTAGCTACTTCTCATGAGATGTTTGTATCTTAGCAGCTGCTAGGCTTAGAAAATATTGATATCTGATACCCAGGTCCTTTTCTGGTTATCATTGAGTATATATTTTTCTATCCATTTGACTATTAATATTTTTGCATTTTATGATTTTTTATGGTGATATTTTATTGTGATTGCACTTAAGCTGTAATTTTGTCTTATAAACTATTTTCATGCCATGTAATCTTTTAACTCATGACCATGGTCTCAGTTATTTAGAAGCAGTGCTACCCTAGTCTAAAGACTTGCTCTATGAATTCTTTCTTATTTCATTTTTACTTCCATCTTAAAAAATTAAAATATAGTTAGATCATTTCCTCCCCCTCTTTTTCTACCTCCATTCCCTTCTATGTTCTCTCTTCAATCTCTCTTAAATTCATGGTCTCTTTTTCTTTAATTATTATTGTCACACACACAAATATATATAAATATACAAATATATAAATGCACCCTGTTGAGTCTATTAGGTGTATGTTTTCCTGACTGACCACTTGGTGTTAGATAACCCCAGGGAAGACTAGTTCTTGCTCTCAGTGGTCCTGAATTTCCTGTAGCTCTTTGTCTAGGAATTGGGCCCTGTGAGATTTTTCTCTTCCATCTTAGCACATCAATTGGGGTTGTCCTCACTCAGGTCTTGTTTAGGCAGCTGTATTGTTAAGGTTTCCAGGGTATGGTGGTTTGAAAGAAAATGGCTCCCAAAGGGAGTGGGGCTATTATGAAGTGTGGCTTTGTTGGAGTAGGTGTGGCCTTGGCGGAGGAAGTGTGTCACTGTGGAGGCAGGCTTTGCGGTCTCCTATGTGCTCAAGCCAAGCCCACTGTCTCAGTTCACTTCCTATGGTCTTTGGATCAAGGTATAGAATTCTCCAGCACCATGTCTGCCTGCATGCTGCCATACTCCCAGTTGCCACGCTCCCGGCCATGATGATAATGGGCTAAACCTCTGAAACTGTAAGCCACCACCTCAATGAAATGTTGTCCTTTATAAGAGTGGTCATGATGTTTCTTGACAGCAGTAGAAACCCTAACTAAGACAATGGGTGCAGCTTTCCTGTCATTTCTGGGAGACACAATCCTGTTGTATACTCTCTGGTCCTTTGGCCCTTACAACCCTCCTGTCCTCTTTTCAGTGATGTTCTCTGAATCTTAGGTGTGCTGGTTGTGTTGCTGCTGTGTCAACAGCGAACTGGCACCCCAGGATCAGCTGTTCTCTGCATTTTGAGAAGTTGTGAGCCACCGTGTGGCTGTTGGGAATTGAACTCAGGACCTCTGGAAGAACAGCTAGTGCTCTTAACCACTGAGCCATCTCTCCAGCCAACAAGTTGTGACTTTCTATAGTAGTATCTGTGTGAAGAGAAGTTTCTTTGATGAAGTGTGAGCAGCACTTATCTGTGGGTCTAGGGTAAGTATTTAGAATGCAGCTAGGAATTACACTAGGTTAGGAAAGTGGCTGTAGGAGGTGTTCTTCTAAGATCTATGCCTCACTAGCCCTAGGTAGGTTTCAGTACCAGGCATGATTTTCCTCCTGCTGAGCAGGCCTTGGGTCCAGTTAGAGAGCTAATGTTACCACAAGGGTATGAGTGCCACTATTGGACTTTTGTGGATATCAGTTCTTCTTCTTCTTTTTTTTTTGTAAGTCTTTAAAAAAAAAAGATTTATTTACTTATTATGTATACAGTGAGTGTTCAGCCTGCAGGCCAGAAGAGGGTACCAGATCCCATTCTAGGTGGTTGTGAGCTACCATGTGGTTGCTGGGAATTGAACTCAGGACCTCTGGAAGAGCAGCCAGTGCTCTTAACCTCTGAGCCATCTCTCCAGTCCCAGGATATCAGTTCTTATTATATATAGAAAAGGAAAACATTACCTGATTTGGAGAAGAATCAAAAAAAAAAAGGTAAGAAACCAACATCATTTCATCTGTTGTGTTTCTTCTCTTTCCATAGGACGACTACACAAGGTTTGAAAGTTTATATAAATGTCAGATTTTCACGATAATATGACACTCAGCTTTCCAGGAACCTCCCCAAAAACCAAATAGGAAAACACATCTTAAAATATAAAAATGTGTATTTTACTAATACATACTTCTAAGTTTATCCAAATGGTGCTCTTTCTAGGAAACACATTCTCAGTGTGTTTGATGAAGATCTTGGTTAGTGAAAACTTTATTCACTGTAATAACTTTCTGTTATTTTGTCATAAATGGGTATCCCTTACAGTCCATGCCTTCCTTGGATCTAGTCAAAGGATCTTCATGATAATTTAGTTGAGACCCTTGTATCAGGCAGAAAAATGTAACATTGATGGTTTGTGAAGTTTTGGGCTTGATGTAGTGTGGGGCCTAAACCCAAGGAGACTGACTTGCTTAAAGCTGGTGGTCTCATCTTCCATGTACCTCAGAGTCATCTGGAGAGGTTTAGAAACTGCATGTGTACATGCCCAAAGTATAGAAATTTCATTAGAGTTGACTAGAGAAGGGAACAAGCCAGAATGGAGTATTTAAAATTCCTCTGAGTGGATTCTAACGCACAGTCCCTAACCACTGACTTACAATCAGATTGGCCCCAGGTGTGCATACAGCCCAACTCTGTCTGTAAGGTTCTAGACAAACCCTGCAATGGTTCTTTTCCTTGGAGCACTAAAAAGTGACTTAACGGCTGGCTCCCTAGTAGCTAAGTTTCCTTCGTCCTTTCTGTTGGTAGAGCTAGCGTATGCCATTCTTCTGAGAACAAATATAAATGTCTGAATTATTGATGAGTGTCTGGGTGAGAGGATTACGGACTAGGGAAAGCAGAGTGTGTCCCTTACAAGGTGGAACAATAAAAGAGAGCACGTGTGCTTTTGTTCCCAAATCTGGCAAAGCATGCTGCTGATCCGACGGTATCCATCACGCCGGCCTCACTCCCAAACTTATTATTGTCTTGTCTGTAGCGATGTGACAGTAAGTAGCCCATATACCACGTTATTTATTTGTTTATAGGTTAATTGTTCAGAATATTGATCTCCTGGGCTCATTTTCCCATTCCTTCTCAAACACCCTTTCAAACCAACAAACATAAAATAGGACAGCTTCTTCTCCTACGCAGGGGACTCGTAAATGATGCAGAGGCTTTCTATTTGGTTTTAAAAATCACTCTATCAAGGAAGACGTATTCATTATGAACACTGGGACCACGTTAAAAGCTATTCCTGCTTTATGTCCTGAGTTTTTGGGCCCGAGAATCTAATTGGACTGTAGCGAATGTTTGACCACTTGTAATTTGGTTAAGATCACTATTTGTATATTTATAAAAAAAACATGTTTAAGTTGCAACAGAGTTTCATAAATTTAAATTTAAAAATTGGGGTGCTGAGGAGATGGCTCAATAGGTAGGATATATTGCCCAATCATGAGGATCTGAGTTCAAAACTCTACTAGCCATGTAGAGATTAAGTTGTGGTCATGAATTCTTGCAACTCCGGTGTAATGTAGGAGTGGAGACAGGATTATTGCTGGAGCCTGTTGACCACTAGACCAAGTCCAGGTTCAGTGAGAGACCCTGTCTCAAAGGAATAAGGTGGGAAAGTGATACAGAAGAATACCCAGCATCCTCCTCTGGCGCTTTTGAATGCCCATGGATGCTTCCCTTTCCACATGTGTACACCATATACACATTCACCACACATGTGTACACACAACACACATACAGGAAATTAAAAACATTTAATAAAGAACTAATTGATAGCTGTTGTAAACCTCTAAACCATCCTGAAAAAGTATTTAAAAAAACTTAGAAGCCTATTGTAGCCAGACAGTAATATGGGAAACAGTATGGAGTCCTCTCTTCTAGAAACTAAAGGATTGCTGTAGCAATCCTACTAAGTGTATAGCCAAAGCAAATGGAATCAGTGTATCTAAGAGACAGCCATACTCTTATATCTTTACAGCATTAGTCACTATAGCCAGGAAATGGAATCAATCTAGACGTCCATTAGTAAATGAATGTGTGAGTAAAGGTAGTATATATGCATGATGGAGCAGTACTCGGTTGTTCAAGGTTAGGAAATAAACAAGGTAGATCTTTGGAAGATGGTAGGCCAACTCAGCATACAACATCACTAATGCCTCCTCCCAGGAACAGAGTAGGAGTTGCGGAAGAGCAGCTTCTCTTTGAGGAGCCAGTGGCAAGGAGGTACTGAATTCTCAGCACTGAACACATGGAATTGTATTTTAAAAAGAAAGTCAGAGAAGTTTGAAAGAGGAGGAGGAAGGCAGTCCCAGCAGGCTGATGGTCTGGTTGCAACCAGGGCGGGGCTGAGGCAAGAGGAAGAAGACCCCCCAGAAAGTGAGCTCTATATCTTTGGTTGTGACTAGGTAGAATCTCAATTTTTTTCTTTTTAAGGGAAAGGAAGCGTAAGAAAACCCTGAGTCTCAGAGAGGAGAAAGAAGGGAGTGGTAGTCTGGTAGAGGGTAGAGGCTGAGACAAATGTAAAAAGAATAGAGACTCAGAAAACTATTTTTCAGTACTGAGTAGAACGGCTGTCTAAGTGGATGCGAGTACTAGAGTCTCCACAGTATACTGGCACTAAGAAAGTTCTGCGTATGTGGCTGCAGTGCCATGGTGGGAAGCCGTTTTAAGAGGCTTTTACCTGAGTCTGGGGCACTGAGAGTCAGAAGTACCTGCATTGTCATGTCCCCAGTTCCTCACAGCAAGGGTGATTCACTCATCTACCTAGCCCTGGCTGGGAGAGCTGGTCTACCTGCAGGGGAAACACTTTGAGTGAGAGATGTTGACCGGTGCACACAGTATGAAACTGGATGGAGACAGAGGAAGCAGAAATTTGAGGCTGTCAATCAGAGAAGCTAGCTATGAGTTCCCTAGGAAGGGAGAACAGGCAGTTTCGAGTGTTTTAAAGTGTTGGTTTTAAGTTGCAGTAAGTCTAAGACCTAGAGAGGTTCAAATTCTTAAGGCAATTCTGAACTATGAGATCTTGTAAAAAGAAAAAGAAAAAAAGAAAAAAAAAACCCCCAAGTTCTGTACCTCTAACATACAAAGGCAGGGAGAAAGCCTGGCCATTCTAAAAGACTAGGGACAGGAGAATAATAAGGAAGAAATAGACCCAAGCAAGACATAAACCAAGACAGGCAAACACCAATCCTATAGCTCCATGTCTGGCGGCATCTGGGCCACACGGAGGTGGGAAGTCACCTCCCAAGGATTTGGGCAACTTTGCTATCCTAGCCCTGTTGGTTAAATCACACAAAGCCTCTCTTCTGGACTGGTTCTGTCGCCTGCCCGTGGTTTTCTGCAGCACCCATTCCACACTGCTGGCATCTCTAACTCCACAGGGGTCTCTGTTGTAGTTGTGGCTTCACTCACAACTCCAGGCACCGATTTCTCATGGACTAACCGCAGAGACTCCAACCCTGGCACACATTTCCGGATTTTCTGGGTCTGCCTTTGAGATTACGGTAGAAGCTTCCATGACTCCACAACTCTTACATTCTGCATGCGTGTGCTGGCTAGTGTTAGGTCAACTGGACACAAGTTAGAGTTAGCTGAGAGGAGGGAATATCAATTGGAAAAAATGCCTCTATAAGACAGGGCTGTAGGCAAGCCTGTAGGGCATTTTCTTAATTAGTGGTTGATAAGGGAAGGCCTAGCCCATGGTGGGTAGGGCTGCCCCTGAGCTTGTGGTCCTGGGTTCTACAAGGAAGCAGGTTGAACAAACCTTGAGGAGCAAGCCAGGAAGCAGCATCCATCCATGGCCTCTGCATCAGTTTGTGTGTCCAGGTTTCTGTCCTGTTTGGGTTCCTGTCCTGACGTCTGTGTCTGTCAGTGATGGACTACAATGTGGTTCAGATTAACCCGTTCCTCCCCAGTTAGCTTTTGGTCATTGTGCTTCCTCATTGCAACAGCAACCCTACCTAAGACAAGGCTGGGCCTTCTTTGACTCTGGATGCAGCAGCATCTCTACTGTTATTTCATTTTCCCACTCTTATCCCTGTTAACAAATATCTTCTTGTTCCATGCTGTATTATTTTAGTGCTTCTTCCTGCAGTATCAAGTGATGGGCATAATTATTTTTACTTGGTTATTATTGTATTTCTAGGGTTGTTTCCTTTATAACTTGTTCTTGCTGCCCTCTGTGAGTGGGGCTGTAGATGGCTCCTGGTGACATGAGTAGGCTGGGTTTCTGTTTAACGACTGAGCCCAGTTGTTAAGAAACTATACCTTAGTCCTATCATGGCCTACTCCTGCCTAGAACTTTCTTAGTATGTTAGTTGAACCAACATGGGGAACTAAGACTTCTTAGTCAGTGACTTGACCTCAGTTATGCAAACAGCAACCCAGAGACACAAGAAATATGAAAAAAAAAAGTTAGCATGGACTCCTATATGAGTAACTGGTTCCAGTCATGGTGGAGTGGATAAAATTCCTGACAAAGTATTCCAAAGGATGGATTCGGATAATCGGTGAATTAAAACAGAATATGAATAACAATGCGCAGCATGAAAGAGAAATTTGATAAGGAGGTGGAGATGCTGGAAGAATACTAAGTTGAAATTTGTCAGCCACTAGCTCAACGAGTCAAAAAGAATCCTCAGGTAGAAGCTCGACCTGGGTAGGGTGGGTCAACTGACTGCCAGAGCTTGAAGACACAGAGCCCTCAGACTGCGCATGAGTTACTTTTCTCATTGATCAGACCCAACACCTGACACAACCACTTAAGGAAGGGCTCATTTTGGCTCATGGCTTGAGGGGGCGCTGCCCATCGCGGCAGGTGATGCCGTTACATGAACTGACAAATGGGAGCGGCAAGAAGACGAAATCGCTGTTGAATAGGAAGGGTCAGACAGAAGGAAGCAAAAGCCCACAGAATTGGAGGAAAAAAATTGGTAGCTATTCATCCAATGGAGGATTAATATCCAGGGTACATAAAAATCTAAAATTAAAAAAGCAATTAACAACTAAAAATAACCTAATAAATGAGCCAATGAAATGAACAGATCCCCCTTTAAAAGAAGAAGTACGCATGGCTAATAAGAGCTCAGTTGGTAGTTTGCTTTCCTAGCATGCACAAGCCTTAGGTTCAGTCCAATCCAATGTGTGTGTGTGTGTGTGTGTGTGTGTGTGTGTGTGTGTGTGTATAAACATCTTTAGATATCAGAGAAATTCAAATAAAAAATGAGTTGAGATTCTGTCTCACACAAGTCAGAATGACAATTTCCAAGTACATATATAGCCAAAAATCCCAGTGAGGGTGTAGGGGAAAAGGAAGACTTACACAGTGCTGGCAGGGATATAAATTAGTTCAGATATTATGCACATCAGTATGGAGGCTCCTCAAAAGTTGAAATGTAGAACTACCATATGATTGAGCTGTATATACCACTGCTGGGTGTATTGGAAAAGGAATTGAAGACAGCCTAGCACAGAGATCCATGTCCTTAGGTCTATTGTGGTCCTGTTCATAACAATATTCTCAAGGAATTAGCCTATGTCCATCCATGGATGAAAGGATAACTGAAAGTGGTGTGCATGCACCATTGAGTGCTACTCAGGCATTGTGAAGAATGAAATGCTGTCTGCGGGCAAATACATGGAACTGGAGATCACTATATTAACCAAAATAATATGGACTTGGACAAATATTGAGTATTTTCTCTCATATATGGATTAAAGAGAAATGTGTGAATATAGGAGAGGAAATTTAGGGACAAGGAAGGGGACAGATGGAAGATAAGGAAGGTCTAACGTGGACAATTAGGGAAGTGAACATAATAAAATACATTATATGCATGTATGAAAATGTCATGATGAAACTCTCTATATCATACATTAAATATATTCTAACAACAAATAAAAAGAAGAAATCTTGGGGGGCTGGAGAGATGGCTCAGCGGTTAAGAGCACTGGCTGCTCTTCCAGAGGACCTGGGCTCAATTCCCAGCACACACATAGCAGCTCACCACTGTCTGTAACTCCAGTTCCAGGTATCCGACACCTTCACACCAAGGCACATAAAATAAAGTTAACTGCTTCCTTTAAAAATAATAATTTTTAAAAAAGAAGAAATCTTGTTGTTGGCAACAATTTGGATGCACGGAGATGACTTTATAATAAGTGAAATAAGTCAGGTCCCCAAAAATAAGCATCACGATCTGATAGATGGAATTTGAAACAATTGAACTCCTGGAAGCAGAGTTGAGGGTAATTACCTACCTAGCTCAGGAAGCAATGGGAATGAAGAGAATTTGGTTAAAGGGAGCAAAGTTTTGGTTAGGAAGAATTAGTACATTATGATCTGTTATACAGCAAGTTGACTGCAGTTAATTATAATGTATTGTACACTTGAAAATTGCTTAGAGTGTATTTTAAATGCTTTCACTTAAAAGATGTGAGAAGTGATGGGCATGCTAGTTTACTTTAATCAGTCTGCAATGCATATATTAAGTATCATACTATATAACACAAAATACATGACTTCTTATTTGGTAAATAAAGATCATATGTAAAAATAAATAGAAAAATGGCTTATTATATGAAGTGGAGGAAAAGACTGCCACTTACTTGCATTTTCTACTTTCCACAATTGTAGTTACACAGTAGCATCTGCCTTGATTGTTTAATGCATTTCTTTTACATTTTAACCTAATTTTTTATTTATTATTAATGTGTGTGTGTGTGTGTGTGTGTGTGTGTGTGTGCATTCAGTGATGTATGGTGTGTGTGTATTCAGTGATGTATGATGTGTGTGTGTATGCGTGCACGCACATGCGGTGATGTATAATGTGTGTGTGTGGGTGGGAGCGTGTGTGGAGGACAGAGAACAACTTCTTATAGTCAGTTCTCTCCTTCCAAATTTATGTGGGTCCCAGGGATCAAACGCTTCAAGCTTGTATAGAAAGTGCTTTTTCCACTGAATTATCTCATGGGCCTGCACTGTATTTATTTTTAAAATAAGAAATAAATTCAATTCTCATGCATGATGCTGCCAAACTTTATCTCATCACTCAACGGGTTGAGGGGACAGATCTATCTGAGTTCAAGGCTAGTCTAGTCTACATAGTAAGATCAGCCAGGACTATACAGTGGGATCCTGCCTTAAAAATAGCTTAACTAACTAACTAACTAACTAACTAACTAACTAACTATCGCTTGGCTGTTAGGTGGATATGTGAAGAAAAGCTGGAACAGGAGCTGAGCAAGAATATTTGAAAGCCATTGATGGCCTTGTGTATCAAAAGGCAACTTAGAGGCTGAAGACATCACTGAGACCAGAATCCTGATGTGGAACACCTATGTTGAAGCCAAACACCAACACAGAATTGGGCTGTTTCGTGGAGTGAGCAAAGAGGGATGGTAATGAGCTTAGAATCAGAAACCAAGTAAAAAGACAAGGAAGATTCCAAACCTGAGGTCTCCGCAGTAAGTAATGCAGAGCCACGTGTGGTTTGAATTAAAATGGCCCCCATAGGCTCACAGGGAGTGGTACTATTAGGAAGTGTGGCCTTGTTGGAGTAAGTGTGGCCTGTTGGAGGAAGTGTGTCACTGGGGGTGGGTGTTTGAGGTTTCAGAAGCTCCAGCCAGGCCTAGTGGCTCATGTTTCTTCCTGCTGCCTATAGATCCAGATGTAGAACTCTCAGCTACCTCTCCAGTACCATGTATTCCTGTGTGCCGTCATGCTTCCCACTATGATGATAACAGACTAAGCCTCTGAACTGTAAGCCAGCTCCATTTAAATGCTCTCCTTTATAAGAGTTGTCTTGGTCATGGGGTCTCTTCACAGCAACAGAAACCTAAATTAAGATGCCAATATAGCGATGCAGATCCAGAAAGAAATTCCTAAAGCAACAATACTCAAAACAGAAATTCCTGATCTATCAGAAGTGGAGTGAGAGGGAGGGTGATCCGCTTGGATGACTCACCCAGGCAAGAAGAGGTGGCTGAAGTTGCCTGAGTCAGTTTTTCAATTTTCACTGCTTCTAAAACATTCTCTTTATTTCCTTGTTATTATTTGGGGTTATGACTAAAAGTAACATTTTGTCCTTGAAGGACCTAATGACACTTGATGTCAGACAAAGAAGATTTTACAAGTGAGAAATCTATCTTTTTTTTTTTTTTTTTAAAGATTTATTTATTTATTATGTATACAGTGTTCTGTTTGTATGTATGTCTGCACACCAGAAGAGGGCACCAGATCTCATTATAGATGGTTGTGAGCCACCATGTGGTTGTCTGGGAATTGAACTCAGGACCTCTGGAAGAGCAGTCAGTGCTCTTAACCTCTGAGCCATCTCTCCAGCCCGAGAAATCTATCTTATGACAATATAGGCACAACATCCATCAGGTGAGATTTTGGCTTGGCATTTTTCTTAACCAATATGTCTATAATTTTTCCTAACTAGTATAACTCTAACCGCTCTTACTTTAAGAATTTAGAATCATGTGTGTACTCACATGCTCTCATTGAGTGAGGTATGACTTTGTCAGTAGAGTACGTGAAAATGGTAGAGAGTAAGCTTGAAACTTTAAAAATCACTGAATATTAGGGTTAGTTTACTCTCATAAATTCTGGGTGGATTCTGCACTCAACAATAGAGAACCTGAAAGCACTAGCTGAAACTCACCCGAGGATTACGTATTCTGGCAACTAAGAGGCCTGGTGTCTGGCAGTGTAAGAGTGGTCCAGCAGCTCAGTGATGTCCTAGCATCCTGGGCTTTCCCATATTCTGCACATCTTTGGTATGTCTCCTTGTTTACCATGCCTGTGGAGAGTTGGTCTCTCATTGGCTTTCGCTTCAGTGTTCCAGGGACAAGAGTGACAGATGTTGCATGGAGTTGTTGTGCTCAATCACTGAAACTACTTTACCTGGCTACATAGAGTTGCAAGGAAATACAGGGAAATGAATGGTTTTGGTTGAGAAACATTGTTACCTCTGAGCAAATCTGCAGTGTTTAAGTTACAAGGTTAGATATTCTACAAGGAGCTGTCAGGGACTCACAAACTCATGGATAAATGCTGAAATAAATACATTCTTGATGCTTGTGAATTTGGAACAATATCTGAGTGAATAGGAAGACTGGTTAGATACCTCTGCACCAGCCAGTCAGTGGGTAATATCTGGGGCAATTTTTTTTCTCCACTAAAATGTTAATGTGGACTGGAGAGATGGTTCAGTGGTTAAGCGCACTTCCAACGTCCTGAGTTCAATTCCCAGCAACCACATGGTGGCTCACAACCATCTGTAGTGAGATCTGGCGCCCTCTTCTGGCCTGCAGGCATACATGCAGGCAGAACACTGTATACATAATAATAATGTTAAATGTAAAATGTTAAAAAAATAAAACGTCGCCGGGCAGTGGTGGTGCACGCCTTTAATCCCAGCACTCGGGAGGCAGAGCCAGGCAGATCTCTGTGAGTTCGAGGCCAGCCTGGGCTACCAAGTGAGTTCCAGGAAAGGCGCAAAAGCTACACAGAGAAACCCTGTCTCAAAAAACCAAAAAACCAAAAAAATAAAATAAAAAAAAATAAAACGTCAATGTTTCTGTACACTATAAATACTAGGCTGAGGAAATGGTTCAGTGGTTAAGGGGCTTCTTGAGAATGAGGATCTGAGTTCAGACCCCCAAGATTGTTGTGAGAAAGCCAGCGGTGGCAGCTCTCCCCAGTAATCCTTGTGCTGGTTTATGGAGATAGGTGGACCCCGAGGTACTTACTGTACAGTCAGTCTAGACCAAATGACTAGTTCTAGGTTCAGAGAGGAACTTTGACTTAACAAATAAAGTGGAGAAGTGATTAAGAAAGTCATCCTCTGTCCTCTATATGTGCCCATTTGGGTGAATACACATGCGAGCACATGTGCGTGCGCGTGCGCGTGCACACACACACACACACAGACACACACAGACTCATACACAGACACACACACACATACAAAGACACAGATACACAGACACACACACAGACACACACACAGACACACAGACTCATACACACACACACACACACACATGCACACACACACATACACAGACACACACACAGACACAGACACACAGACACACACACAGGCAGACATACTCACACAGACTCACAGACATACAAACAAACATACATAGACACACACAGATACACTCACACAGACACTCACACATAGACGCACACACATAGTCACCTATACAGACAGACATACAGGCACACACACACACACACACACACACACACACACACACACACAGTGTAAATATCCTCAAAGTTTTGTTAGTGTTTTCAGATCATGTTTATGAGCCAGTTTCTGGTCCCCAGTCCCCACCCATTCCACAGATTCTAAGATGTACACTTTGGCTCTTTGGCAGCAGTATGGAATTTGACCCATCATTCCATATGTTGGTTATTTTCTGAAAACATTCTATTGTTTTAAAATTTAGTTCTAAATATTAGACTTAAGTAGAATGGATCTAGAAATGCATGACTGAATTTTTGAATTTCATTTTATTTTGTAGTAATTAGACACACTGTTTATTTTACCATTTCTCCTTTCTTACTTAAAGGGAAGGATCCTTGCTGTGGGATGTTCTGTATGGCAAATGTGTTGCTAATAAAGCACTGATTGGCCAGTGGCTAGGCAGGAAGTAGGCGGGACTAACAGAGAGAATAAAAAGAGCAGGAAGGCAGAAGGAGCCTGCCTGCCAGCCTGCCAGCCAGCAACCGCCAGGACAAGCAGCATGTAAAGATGCCGGTAAGCCACAAGCCATGTGGCAAGGTATAGATTTATGGAAATGGATAACTTAAGATATAAGGACAGTTAGCAAGAAGCCTGCCACGGCCATACAGTTTGTAAGCAATATAAGTCTCTGTGTTTACTTGGTTGGGTCTGAGCGGCTGTGGGACTGGCAGGTGAAAGAGATTTATCCTGACTGTGGGCATGGCAGGAAAACTCTAGCCACAGATCCTACGTACAGTCTCTAAACCTGTCATCTTGTCATCGACTATTTCTTGGGAACAACGTCTTTGCTCATAGAGATCTTCCTCATTTTTTCTTCACTTTGTATATACACCATATATACCACTGTTTATATATACCATTTGTACTTCACAGTGTATATATACCATAGCCTAATTTAATCAATTTCTACAGTGTTCTCTAATTATCAGAGCTTGATTAGGTATGTGCTTTAGTGTGGTTGGAAGTATGTATTTGGTATAAGCACCTAGGAGGAAGACTAGTGTCTTAAACTATATATTAGTTTCATTAGATATTGCCCAATTCCCTTCCAGTGAACTCACAATAATTGCCATCTCTATTAGCAACAAATGAACACGTGTCTCCCATTGTCTCATTCCTGGAAGTGTGTTGTTAGACATTTTACTTTTGCCTAACTGACTGCAAGAAATAATATCTCAGTGTGTTTTTCATAGATGTGACTCCTATCATGGATGTGAGTGTGGTGATATTGTGTTCTCCAAAATATTGTGCACCCTAATAAACTTATCTGGGGTCAGAGAACCGTACAGCCACTAGATACAGAGGCCAGAAAATGGTGGCACACACACCTTTAATCCTAGCATTCCAGAGGCAGAGATCCATCTGGATCTCTGTGAGTTCAAAGCCACACTGGAAACAGCCAGGCATGGTAACAAGAGCCTTTAATCCCAGGGAGTGATGGCAGGAAGCAGAAAGGTATATAAGGCGTGAGGACCAGAAACTAGGCCTGGTTAAGCTTTTAGGCTTTTGAGCAGCAGTTCAGCTGATATTCATTCTGGATGAGGACTGAGAGGCTTCCAGTCTGAGGAAATAGGATCAGCTGAGGAATTGGCAAGGTGAGGTGGCTGTGGCTTGTTCTGCTTCTCTGATCTTTCAGCTTTAACCCAATACCTAGCTCCGGGTTTGTTTTATTAGTAAGACCTTTTAAGATTCGTGCTACATGTGAGTCCGAGTGAAGAGGGCATCTTTTCACGTGTTAAGCAGTCGGGTGTACTCTTTGTTGAATTGTTTGCTCGTGTCTTTTGCCAAATTTACTATTTGCTTTCTCAAACCTGGCTGCTTTCCTGAATGTCTTGCCAACAGCCACAGTGACCTGAGGAAGAGAGCATAGACATTATGTGCAAGCAGACACACACACACACATACACAGACACTTATTGTGGGCTCTGTATCAGGCTGCTTGCTTCAAAAATCAACTAGGCAATATATATCAAGTATTTCTGTCTTCATGTTTGAACTCAGAAATGAAGGAGAGTCTCAGGAGTTTGCAGTGTGTGTGTATGTGTGTGTGTGTTCATGCATGTGTGAGTACATATGTGTGGCGGTGTCAGTATATAACTGTGTGTGTATGTATGGAGGCCAGAAGTCAATCTCAGGTGTTATCCTTCAGGAACTGCCAATCTGATCTTTTGAAACAGAGACTTGCTGAGCACTAGGGCTCTCAGATTGCACTAGGTTGGCTGGCCAATGATTTCAGGGCTCTTCCTGTCTCCACTTTTCCCCAGTGCAGAGGACTCTAAGCACGAACTGTCATGCATGGCTTTATTTTTATGAGTTCTGGGAATCAAACTCAAGTCCTTATGTTTGTGTGGCAAGTACTCTACTAACTGAGTCATCTTTCTCACACAGGATTCTGCATTTTTCTTCTTCTTCTTCTTCTCCTTCTCCTCTTCCTCCTCCTCCTCCTCCTCCTCCTCCTTCTTCTTCTTCTTCTTCTGAGACAGGGTTTCTCTGTGTAATAGCTCTGGCTGTCCTGGAACTCTGCTTTGTAGATCAGGGTAGCCTTGAACTCACAGGGATCCACCTGTCTCTGCCTCTCAGACTGCTGAGTGCTGGGATTAAACGCGTGCACCACCACCACTTGGTGAGTCTGCATTTTTAACCACTTCCCTGGTGGGTTTTTGTTAGGTATCTATGTGTGGGATCTATTGATAAATCTGCTTCCCATGACAAACAGAATTACCTTTAGAACCCTTCACGGGGAAGATCAAGGATGGCTAGCGGAGGGTGGCCTGTAGGGATGAGCATGAAACACATCTCAGGAAAGTAGCAGACCATCTTAATCCACCTGTACACTTCTCCAGGGAGCTTTGTCCTGACCACGAACATAGAAGGGCTGTTTAAGCCACTTCTGACCCTTCAAATACACTTGGATTGCTAGGTTCCTCTCTACTGAATGCTGGTAAGAACCCAGTGTTAGATAAAATGCCCAGTGTTCTTTGGTCATCCACACTGGTTTAGGATTACCCATCTGATTTGCTACCTTTTTATTTCCCAGCGGTTCTGGATCTCAGAAAAATATGCTCATTCCTCAGAACTACTTCGAACACTGCTTGTTTGGACAATCTAACATTCTAGACAGAAGCTTTGGTCTCCTCTGTTCTTTTGGTTGTATAATGTTCTCTTGATTTCAGCTGCTTGTTTGGCTCGGGGGGCCAGAGACTCTACCTCAGGACTGTAATTCCTATGTGAGTAGAGCTTAGTGTCAGCGGCAATCTGGTTCAAATATACGTCTAAAATATTTTGCCTAACGAAGTGCCCGCATAGTGGGGGGACAGAGCTCTCCATTGATTTGTTGCTTTTCCAGATGTAGGGTTGATACATAAAGTGCTGCTGAATTGCTTGATTATCCACTGATGCTTATATGGTAGGCTGGGCTTCAGCTAAAAGAGACTTCAGCGTACAAATACACTTTATCCCTAGGTGATAATACAGTTTTGGAAAAAAAAAAAAAA
>CABHPP010135999.1:24318-28231 GCA_902168425.1 Peromyscus attwateri | reverse complement strand
ACATATGTGGTTTGATAATCTCCTGTTTCTAAGTGGAAAATATAGACATTTTGCCATCACCCTTAGGTGTTTATGAAGACTGTACCATTTGATGCATTTGCTCTAATTTTAATACTAACTGCAATTCTCTCAAATAACTATATTTGCATCATCTCTGGAGAATGTTCTGCATCCATAAGGAACATTTAGCATTACCATCAGTTGGTTTTAATTAGCTTGATATACTTGAATGATGGTATGTTAGATTCTAAGAAAAATAATTTAAATTGATCTAGTTTCTGCCCTCTGGCCACTTACATACTAATCCATGATAGAAGAAGATGGCATTTTTAATTCACCACTCTGCACGAATGTGAAATATTTCATGTAAAATTTTGTAAAAGTTAAAGAACTCAGTTACTGACCTTTGTGAAATTTTCAAAACAATATGTACTAAATATATTAAATATAAAAAATAACAAATAGGTGACTAGGGATTTTATAGTACCAATATGAATTTCCAAGGAAGTAAAAATGATCTTGGCAGTAGATGTTTAGAACTAACAGCTAAACTGAAATACTTAAAATGATCACTGGGTAGTAAAGTTGTTCTGTGACTATGGGATGGCCAAGATCAATGAAAAACTGAGGTGCCATGAGAGGCCAGAATACTCAGTTATCAGAAGCTTACCCTGGTTAGTGTGTCTTATATTAACAAATTTAGTTCTGTTTTAAAATTTCCATCTTCTAAATCAAATTATGAAATTCCAATCACTGACGTAATTCTATTATTGACAGCATCAAATCCTGAACCTTCTTCCAAATATATAGAAAAACCTGACTTCATTTTTTTAAGTAATGTGTTTCTCTGAGACTTCTTTTATTGTTTGTTTGCATGTGTATATTTGTGTGTCTCTGTGTGTGAAGGAATTCTCACCTGTGCACGCTCACAGGGAGGCTAGACTAGAGGTAGACTTCTGCATTTTGTACTCGTTCACTGTCCACCTTGATTTTTGAGACTAGTCTCCACTGAACTGGAAAGCGCTCTCATTACTCTTTTCTTTAGCAGACAAGGAGTGTGAGATCTCCACCTGCCTTTGCATTCTCAGAAGTGGTGGTGGGTGCATGTCTCTGTGCTTGCCTTTCTTGTGGGTATAGGAGATCTAGACTGCCGTCTTCATGCTTCTGCAGAAAACATCCACTGAGGCAAATACTCAGACCCATAAGCCTAATTTCATTCTAAACAGTCTGCTTCTTATAATAAAACTCAACAGTTCATCTGCTGTGTCTCTGTGAACACACAGAAACCTAAACAAATTGTCAACTGCTTTATTAGCTGAAGGATTGTGACATGATGGTGTTTGTCAACAATTATTATGACTTGATTTCTATTAATTTTGTACCTCATATGTTTGAATTATAGTTAAATAAATGAGAAATGTTCAAAATACTATTACCTCACAGAGTACAAGTATATTTAAAAATTAAATCTATTATGATGGCAATATGGGTCTTTTAAAAGTATCAATTTACTCTATTTCTTGTACCTTGTAGATTCATTGATCAAATAAGCAATGTAAAGGAATAGTCATTGACATCCATTTGAAATCTTTTAAATGTCTCAAACTTGACTTAAATTGTCTCTATCTACTTTATAATCAAATCAACACAGGAATTGATTCTCCAGTTCATAATCAGTCTAAACAGTTTTGGTGACCTTCACAAAGTCATTTTTATATAAATATTGAAACTAGAAATAATATTCATGTGGTCTCTATGTGTGCTTGAGTCGGAATCTGCTTCAAGGACAGCAGGAGAAAATCTAGAAAAACTAACCTAATGCAATGCAAATTGCTTTTAAATTGCAATAGTTTCAGACACGTCTCTAGTATTTTCTCCTAATGCGGTTTATTCTGCCCTAGTGGGTTCTACTATGGTCTTTCTGATTGCCCTGATGTTTCTAGAAATAAATGTAACAGGTGTGCTCCTAATTCATGGCTCTGTATCATTCATTCCTCAGCATTACATGTGGGTAAGCCCATCAAAGCAATAGTCTTACCACTGTTTTCATCTTCCTACCATCTCATTTGGCTTATCTTCCTTGCATAATAATTGTCACTTGGTACTATGTTGCATGCAGAGATTATTTGCATTGCCTATGTATCGTTACATCTTGTTTTGTAAAAGAAGCATTTTTATTGTTGTTTTAGTGGTGATGACAATTGGAGACAAGTAGGTTAGCTTTAGTTTTGTTCTTTGGGTGTTTTTTGTAAGTACAGAATCTTAAACCACGGCTGCTATTTATTAAGGATCAGTGCAACACTGACTAATAAATGAAAACAAAATACAATAAGCATATTAGAACAGTGGTGTTTGATCATAGTTCAGCATTTTAGGGTTTAATGTAATTCCAAGTTCAGGCTTTAATTTCATCCCAGGAAAGGCAACCAGAAAAAAAAAATCATTTCATTATCTCAAAAAATCAAATCATGAAACTCACAAAGATGATATTTTATCTTCTCCTTTTTTATTTTGGCTTATGCGTTTCAAGTAACTCAGCTTCATTTTAGTAAATCTGTATCCCTAGGACTTCTCTAAGTAAAAGATTACAAGTCTACCATTTAGTAGCAATTGACTTATCCCCCTTGATCTGCATGGTTACCTGTACACCTTGTAACTGACAACACTGACTGTACATCAGGCTGTGTGAGACAACACCCCAAATCTTCATCACTACCCCTCATACGTGCACATCACTCAATTAACTTTGTGACTGCAATTGTGATCATTATGGATGTAGTGGAAGTGCCTCTGCATTCAAAGAGACTAACATCTAGCATGTAGAAGGTTAAAAACAAGGGGAAACAATTTTCAAGTGACTAAAATAGTTTGATATATCCCCACTGTCCTCACCCACCCGCTTCCACACATATGCACATCAAACCATAACTCCAACCATAATTAAGAACATTAAATCTGAGATGTTCCTTATTTTCCTTCATTGTTAAGAGCCACATTCAGATAAGGCACTCTTACCTTTGAATGTGATTGAAACTCATGAGTATAGGTAGGTTTTTGGCACATTTGCTATAACTTCATGTAATTTAAAAACTGATTTTAAATACAAATCAAGAAACAAAGGAAGTGGGAGTGTGTTTACTTACAGTGTATTTCTAGCACCTGCATGGCTACCTGAGGGGTGGCATTGAGGGACTCATGGTCTACTCTGCAGATGACCGCCACTCCATCATCACTACGGTCCACTCGGAAATCCAGCGTGCTGCTGACGGTGAAGGTCTTTCGGTTAGCATCCTCCTCTTTCAAGTACTTCACATCTGAAAATACAAGTTGTAGAAAACTTCTGTGATATTGTCCACAACCCATCACACTTCTCTCACAAGTGATGTAAAACCATCTTCAATTGGTGCCAGATTTAAGAGCAAATCTGTAAGATAGATACGAGTAACACTAGAAGAATGTCATGTACTTTTTTTTTTCCTGTGGAAATATGTGTTGATGGATGTGTTCATAATTTGAGGCATATATACAAATGTATTTCAGGTTGCTAACAAAAATATGCAACTCCAAAAATAAATTTTAAGAGTTATGTAGAGAAATAAAAAAATGAAACGGTGTGTGGGATGCAGCATTTTTATCTCTGCTTTCAAACTGACCTAGATTATGATCAGGCACAAGTTTTTCTGCCCTCAACCTGCAAAGCACCTTTTCACAAAAGCAGTCTCTACTCCAGTTTATGTTATGTTCCTCTAAAATTTATGTAACGCCTCTGAACTGTAAGCACATTTGGAAAGAATACATTCATCACTATCTGCTTATGACTTAGAGTGTGAAATGTGTGTGTGTTCTTATTTCCACTTGAACAACCCAAGGGAAATTTTTAAAAAATGCTAAAAAATATTTAACAGACAAAAGT
>CABHPP010135999.1:14318-19318 GCA_902168425.1 Peromyscus attwateri | reverse complement strand
AATAGATATGTCTACTGTTCTATATAAGTTCTATAGCTCACAGTTTCTAAAACTGAATGCTTTACTTTTGGAGTAACCAACTCTTGTTTTTAAATTTTTTGAAAAGTTCATACATATATGTAATGAATATTCTTTTTCACTCCAGTTTTCTTCTCTCATTCTCTTCCAGAAACCCCTTTACTTCCTAATGAGTCTTTCTTTCATTTTTATGCTATCTTTGTGACTCACTGAGTTTAATTAGAATTTTTTGCCCATGCATGGGTGAGAGGTTATTGAGTGTAGCATGGGCAACTTAATAGTGGGAATACAACGGAAGAAAACGGCGCCCTTCCTTCCTTCCTGCAGTCATTAACTGCTAACAAATCTTTGAGGAAAAAAATAACTGACTTGTATGAGTCACTTAAAAACAAAGTTTAAAATCTATAACCAGGGATATCAAAAACTTGCTTACTTCTTATATTAAAGTTGAGTAATCAAAAACACTTCACATTTTTTAATGTTCAAGATGAGCTTTTCATTTTAAATACTCTTCAAACCTTCTCCAAGTCAAACACAATGAGAACAAATCTCACATAGCACAATTAAATTACAAAAATTAAATTACATAACAAAATTAAAGCTTTTTCTAATGCACTTGAAAAGATCTTGAAAATGAATCATCCAGAAAAAGCATATTAGCAATAATTCATACACCCCCATTATAAAAGCAGAAGAGTTAAAAACCCTCATCATATTCATCTTCTACAATGGGCCAATAATAATCCTGATTTTTGACAGTCATAAACGGTTGATACTAGCATTAGTTGGCACCTAAGATTAAATACTCCCTTGAGCAAGACATAGTCCTGCAACTCAAATCTTACTAAAATAAATCAAAATATTAGGTTAGAGAAATAAGTTCCATGGAGGTTTGCTGGAGAAGTGATCTTTATCTACTTATTTTGAATTCTCACTTTTGTTTTATTTTGAAGGTTAATATTTTTTTTTGTCAAATTTTTCCTGGTTTCTTGTACCAAATGAAGATTATTGCTAAGACCCTTCCTTGTCTGTACATGAGGCTGAGAATAAGGAATGATTCAGTGCAAGGCTCAGGGAACCGTGCAGAATATGGTACAGAATTTTGCAGGAGACAGAAGGTAGGGCGAGGGCTGAGAAATGCCATTTTCTAAACATGACATCTCCATGGCAGTTGTGAGCTCACAAAAGCTGTTCCTATTGGCACTAAGCTCCAGCTGGACTCCCTATCAGCCAGCTGTAGGTGGAGAAGCGGCTCGTGTGACTTTCCAACTTGCAGTGGCTCTCTTGGCAACTAATGAATTCCTAGTGAGAGGACGGCATACCATCTATGTGTACAGCCACTGGTGGTGAGTCCACCAGTCCCTGATGGTTATTCCAAATTCTGGGTCACACAGATGGCCCTAATTAAACTCTGTGACACATCAAACAAAACAAAAACTAACCCATGTGAGAAAGAGAAGTATAAGTAAGAAAGAAGCACTTGCATGGGTACAAGGGAAATAGGCAACAGTAGCGATGGGGATGATAACCAGGATACATAATTGTGTATGAAATTGTTATAGAAGAAAATGCATTAATAATCAGAGTGCTGCAAGTACCAGCTACAAGAATTTGGGTTTGGAAAGCAGAGATAGGGCCGTGTTCAATGTAATCATAATGTTTAAAAGTGAGGACTTGGAAACTCTTTGCCTCTGGGCCAGAAAATATTAAATCTCAAAACCCTGTTGTTTTATGCACATGCTAATTAATGGATAATCGCTCATTTGAAATGGTAGATAAAAATACCTACACCAACAATGTTGGTAGTGATTTGCTATTCGTAAATTTGAAAATACTTAGATAAGCAATCTATTAATAATCTCACTTTAGATTTTATCTTTTTTTTCTATACTACTTTGGCTACTATTATATTTTCAATACCATTACATTTTGTGTTAGTTGGTCTAATAATTTTGAACTTGTGCAAATCCTTTGAGAAGTAAAACAAGCTATAAGTAAAGTCAGGCTCCCTCCAAAATATCACACATAATTTGATTTCTGGCTAGTGTGCAAAGATTGATATTTAAATAACTGTTGAGGGTTGTGACTCTAGGGGACCACTAAGAACTGTATGGCTCAGTTTAGATGACCTTATCAGGATTAAAGTCATCTTTGAAATTTACCAGTTCAACTCTAGGTCACTTTCCGTATGTAAATGATAAGGAGAGGAGATATGAACTGGCTAGATAATTTAGGGGCAGGGACTCCAAAATCAACAGTTTTAGAATGTCCTTGCTGTAGTTCAGGAAGGTTAAAAGAGAGGTTTGTTTTTTTATCATCTCCTAAATGGGCATCATTGCCTGGAGGCTGAATTTGAGGACATGACTTAAACTCCATTGTAGACACTAATATTTTTTTCCAGTAAATTGTTTATGAATCTGTATTTTCATGGTAGAAATTAGATGTTTATTCATCATTTTCATCCCATCTTCTAAGATGTAATGATTATATATTTGAAGGGGGCGACTACAGTAGTCTTGAAAGATGCCTGGGTTTTGTTGAGATCCTATAAGGAAAAGTTATTTCCTCCTAGTCAAAAAAAATAAAATCCAAATTCTGTCTCTGGCGTGGGTTGAGACCTACCACTCCATGTTACTAAAACAGAAGAGTTAATCCAGCTAAACCTGTCAACAACTTAGGGAATAATCATCAAGAAGGCTTACTGAGCTAAAGCCATGATAAAGATGTGGAGGAATTATCCCTTTATTGAGATAATACATATTTCCTCCTAGAAATCCAACTTTTCTTTACTTAGAAAAGAATAACTTTCCTCCTTATCATTTTATTGTTTTTTCTTCCAGATGTTTGCTAAAACCTGAGAATGTTTTTCCCTTACACTTTGGACATTCTGCTTTTTTCCCTCTGGTACCTCCATCACATTTCTGCCACGTAACTATACAAATGATATGGTTTCCTGCTTCCTTTCCTCCATCTTACTTCTCCAATTATCTGCCTATATTTATAGCTTGCCTGTCCTGGAGTCTTTGTTTTAAACTCTAACACAATTGTTCTACAGCTTCCTTCTGAGTACATTCTTTGTCTTGCTTTATCTATCTGTCTGTCTGTCTGTCTATCTATCTATCTATCTATCTATCTATCTATCTATCTGTCTGTCTATCATGTATTTTTGATGGGTTTTTTTTGAGACAAAGTTTCTCTGTGTAGCCCTGGCTGCCCTGGAACTTGCTCTGTAGACAAGGCTAGCCTAGAAATCAGAGACCCTCTTAATGCTGCCTACCAACTGGCAGTATTAAAGGCATATACCATTATGCTCAGCTTCAAATTAATTCTTAAATTATTTTGTTAATGAGACTAAGAACCAAAATGAGGGACCTCAATTTCCCCTATAAAATAATGTCATATTTCAGTTTCTTTACCCCATAATGAGTTTCAGATCCTTAGAAGAAGGTTAAGAACTGGATTGTCCCCAGTATACAAGAGTATCCAGTAAGCTGTCAATGTTTTAAAAAATATGGAAGTAAAATCTGAGAACAGTTTTATCTAAGCAGTTCATTAAATACATATGAAAAATCTTTCAAGGGATTATGAAATATAGATAATGTGAGAGAAAAAGCTAATTTAGAAATTCCTTAATAATTAGCCAGGATCATCCAAGAGACAGATTACCATTCCCTTAAGATAATCTATTTTTAATATATCCCTTTCTTTAAAAAAACCATAGAAACATTGACAATACTTATGTTTATATTATATTTGTATAATGAGCTTAAAATATCACTTGTCACTTTCATCTCATTATTTTGATTTAAACTGGTATTTGCAATCTATGAAGGTATATCCTGCTCAGTTTATTCTTTAGTAATAATTTGTAAATCCCCAAAAGTGGGGATTAAAAATGAAAACAAATTTTAAGAACGAAGTATTTCATTTAGGACTACTTAATCTCTTCTATCCAAAAGAACAATAGTTATAAATACTAAAAGTTGTTCTCAAGTGTAAAACTTCTTTTTGGCCTACCATGTGTATACTAAATGAATTTAAATTCATAATGCTTGACATGCATCAGAGGTCTACATTTTAATATTTTATTTTCAAGGTACTCTTTGCCCATAGCTTGCCAGGTTCCAGTGTGTTTCACCGTAAGTAGTTAGGATTTCTCCTGTAGAGAAATCTGACTAAGAAATCCCAATCTTGCCAGCAAGTATGAAGAATGCTAACTAAATAGCTTGTATCCAATTCTTTATCATTGTACACCTTAATGCTCATTGAAGAGTTTGAAGAATTCAAAGGAACTGAAACTTAAAACTGCTTGGCCTTGCCTTGGAGGAGGTGGGAATGGCGGTCAGTTGTGGGGGAAGGCTGGGGGATGGGAGGAGGAAGGAGAGGGGGATCTGTAGTTGGGATGTAAAATGAATAGAAAATTTCTTAATAACAAAAATAAAAAAAATAATAAATAAACAAACAGGAAAAAAACTGCTTGAACACACGTGCCATCCATCCCAGAATGGGCTCCGTAAATGCCATTTTGGGCTATGTAATGAAAAGAGGTGACTCAACAAGTAAAATCCCAATAATTAAAATAGGAGAAGTCACTAGCTAATTGTTGCAAGTATTACAAGGAGCTAAATGACCATGAGGTTTCTCAGTACATGAATTTCTTATACTTAAGGGATGATATTTGTGGTTGTAATTAGGTACCCTTTGCTCCATTCACACTGAATGACACCGTGAACTTCACAGTAACTTTTAAACCATTAACCAAGAATCAGAAGAAGAAGCACTAGCTCTCACTTGTCACCTCTACCAAGAAAAGAGTCTAGATTTTCTGTGCTACCACTTATTCCAGATTTTCTGTGCTACCTTTTATTTTTGAATATATACTGATGCCTTTAGGGTAGACATCATTTGTCTATATTAGGGTATTCTGACTTTTCAGCTATATTGAATATATATATATATATATATATATATATATATATATA
>CABHPP010135999.1:0-13918 GCA_902168425.1 Peromyscus attwateri | reverse complement strand
ATGTGTGCACGCATTGGGTTGTGTGTACAGGTCATTACAGAGATCAGGGAAGTCAGAGGCAATGTTTGGATGCTCGTCCCACCTTCCACATTACTCAAGAGCATGCCTTTTTGCATGCCTAACTTAAGAACTTGTTGCTGGAATGCCAGGCTACCTGTCTGGTGAGTGAGCTTCTGGGAGTTTTTCCTGACTTCTCTCCCATTTTACCGCAGGATACTGAGACCCACCCATGGGTTTGCAAGCTCTTCATTCACTCAGTCATCTCCCTAGCTTCTACCATCTTCTTTCTACTGTCCTTCCATCTCATTAAACTTAAGTGCTCCATATCCTCACTAGGTAATTGTAAATTATCTTTTAGTTAGTCCTTACTTTAAAAACTCACCAAGATTTTTGTGTGTGGTATATATTTTTAAAATGTTTTATTTATATTTTATGGGTATGGATGTTTTGCCTGCATGTTATATCTATACACTGCATATGTGCCAGGTGCAATGGAGGTCAGAAGAAATGGCAGATCCCCTGCAACTGGAGGGAGTGATAGCTGTGAGCTGATGTGGAAACTGAACCTAGGTTCCCTGAAAGAGCTGACAGTATGCTTAATTACTGGGCCATGTCTCCAGCCCTGAGGCATTTGGTTATTTAAAATAATTAACCAAAGCAAGAAGCAAAAGATGGGAAGTTGAATATATTTAACAGTACATTAAGAAAAGGGAAAATGAAATTGCCAATATAATTGAGGAGAAATAAGAATGCAAAAGCAAACTAAAAATATACCAAATTTAAATCTATTCAACTATTGAATATTTAAAATTCATACACTATTTTTTCTCTCTAAAACTCATGTAGAAGTAGTATCTAAAAATTACCTATAATTATAAGAAAAAGAAATTGTGAAATAGTTTCAACTTTTCTTGAAGCAAAAATATAGCTATTAAATTTTAAAATGAAACATGTTTCTTCTATAAAATAGCAAAATATTGGAAATAAAAGAATAAGCAAGCATAAAGAAATGAAAATATTTACAGTAAGATAAATTAATTGAATTCACTAGATGATACTGCCAAAAGATAAATATCTAGGAATGCCTTTCAGAATGGCAGGCCCTCTCTCCAGAAAAACAATCATTGCTAGCGTAAATTATTTACATTTGCACACAAACATATATACACATAAAGTATATAAAATTTTCTATTGCCATAAACCAAATTACTAAAACAATTGTTTGAGAAAAATCTATAAAATCTTAGAAAGAACTGGTCCAATCTGTTGTCACACTGCCTCCATCCTGTTGCCAACTCAGGAGTTGGGATGGATGCAGCCAACAGAATTAGAATCACTGTTCAGCTCGTGAAGGTACTGTGTAATCTGACTTTCATGACCTTAACAAAAAAGATAGTAGAAAGGCCTTCAGTGAGTGAGGCATTTTCATAGCTGATGATTTTAGAGGATTCTGTCCACGGTCTCATGATTCTACTATTGGTCATGAGGCAAGGCAAGACGGTCATGGCAACAAGACCACTTGACAGAAGAGTCTGCATATTTCAGAAAACAGATAGTGCCAGGGATAATAGACAAGGCTATCTCTTCCTGAGCATAGTGGAAATTACATATTTTTTGAGAGACAGGTAACATTATACAGAGTGACCCACCTATATTTATGTTTTAATATATGCATATATGTCTGTAACAATGTAATGGCAATTAATGAAAAACAGTCATGAATATGGAAGAGAGGAAGCAGAGGTATAAGAGAGGGTTTGATGGAAGGAAAAGGAAAATAAAAGAAAAATTTGTAAGTGGAAATTTCTATTTTTATATTTCATTAAAGTTTTGCAGGAACTTTAAATTCTCACAGTATGTAAGAACTTCTAAGAGCACTAAATTTCTGTTACTAACAAAATGTTTAATTTTCAAAATTATCCAATTTTAATAGAAAACACTAATTGTCCATCAGAGCAAATAGAAATAGCCAATCAAAGTGGGCACAGTTATATTTTACTCTCATTCATTTTCCCCTTCTTTATTATATGTCTTGGAAGTAAGAAAACAGACAAAATTGACAGACAGTACTGTTTTATTAAAAGTACTATTATTCTACATTTCACCAAAAAAGATGGGGAAATCTGCTTCTAGCCTAGTTGAGGTAAAAGGTATGAATTTTCCTCTCACTTGGAAACAGTATTGGGTACCTGAAGGATATAAACAACAGAGCTGAGCACTATTATGTTTGTGACCTGAAATCTTGGCAGGATATTTTGCATGGAAAGGGTCTATATTGAAGTAGCTGGGACTTAGGTAAAGATTTAAAGCTTCTGGGAGTGCCAAATCACCTTTGCAGGCACAGGATCAAAGAAGAGGCCCATGCAGAGAGTACCAGATTCCTTTAAGACCTCCTGTTAACAACAAAGTAAGTACTAATCATTGCATCTGAGGAAGAAACTGAGCCTGGGGCAAAGGTTATCTGAAAGATGAGAGGAATATTACATGGGCTTAGACATGGGCTGCTTAGTGAACTGTTCCACCAAACAGAATGCAAAACTCACATTTGACTACTGGGTACTCAGCAATATTTTATATTAGTAATGAGAAACAATAAAACCTAGAAAAAGACTTTACCTGACTAACTTGGAAAGCTTGACAGGACCAGTGAAGGACATTTTCTAAGTTAATTGCCAGAAGAAGGCTTAAGACACTTTTCTTTAAATAACAAAATATATTTTAAATAGTAAAATAAGAGTAGGTATAATATTCACAAGGAGAAAAAAAAAGAAAAACTGAAACAAACCTGCTGTGAGATTTCTTTCTGTACACTGTGAATATGTGTTGCTCTGATTGGTTGATAAATAAAACCGTTTGGTCCATGGCAAGTCAAGTTATAGCTAGGCAGGAAATTGAAGAGAGAGACAGGAAGAAGAAAGGCAGAGGGGAGAAAGTTGCCAGGCAGACACAGAGGAAGCAAGATGACAAGGCAGAACTGAGAAAAGGTACCAAGCCACATGGCTAAACCTAGATAAGAATTATGGGTTAATTTAAGTATAAGAGCTAGTCAACAATAAGCCTCAGCTAATGGCCAAGCAGTTATAAATAATATCAGGCCTCTGAGTGATTATTTTATAAGCAGCTGCAGGACCATGGGAGAGAGAGATTTGTCTGGACCACAGGGATGGGGGCAGAACTGGAGAAGCATTCTGGCTACACATTTGGAATATAGTCAAAAGTGATGAACAAAAAACAACTGTAGTCCAGGGAGGTAGAATATGCACCTTTAAGAAAGAGGGGAATGAACCAGTTGGAACTGAGCCTGAAATAATACAGCTGACAGAAATAATCAAGGCATCAAAACACACACAACTACTGGGTCACCTTGCCTAGCCTTGATACATGGGGAGGTACTTAGTCTTACTGAAACTTGATATGCCATGTTTTATTGATACTCGTGGAAGAAAGACCTGCACTTTTTTGGATGGAGACAGAAGAGGAGGTGTGGTGATATTTTATTTGTGCTCTGACAAATAACACTTATCTGGAGATCAGAGGACAGAGCCAGCCACTAGATTAGACATAGAGGCCAGACAGTGGTGGCACACATGCATTTAATCCTAACATTTGGGATACAGAGATCTGTCTGGATCTCTGTGAGTTCAAGGCCACACTGGGAACAGAGACAGACATGGTGGCACACACCTTTAATCCCATCACTTAAGTTCTCACATGTTTGCTTGGGAAGGACACAGGCCTTTAATCTGAGGAAGTGATGACAGGAAGCAGAAAGGTATATAAGGCATGTGAACCAGGAACTAGAGACTTTTTAGCAGCAGTTCAGTGGAGACACTTTTTGGGTGAGGACTCAGAGGCTAACAGTCTGAGGAAACAGGATGGGCTGAGGAGTTGGCGAGGTAAGGTTGGATGTAGTTCATTCTGTCTCTCTGATCTTTCAGCTTTAACCCCAATATCTGGCTCCAGTTTTTTTTTTTTAATTAATAAGACCGTTTAGCAATTCGAGTTACAAGGAGCAGGTGGGGGTGGGAACTGGGGGCAGAGTTTGGAGGGGAGGGTGGAGGAGGAGGCTGGGGCTGGGATGTAAAATAAATAGATGAACAACAACAACAAAACCACACACAACTGATTCAGTATTGAAATAAAACTTAAATTTAAGTTATGTAATTTATTGGAATCATTTCATTAGATTATGTAAATGGTCTGACAACCTCCAAACTTAGAAAAAAAGAAATAATAATAACATAATTTGGACTTTAGAAATTAGAACCCTTTTGAAAATAACTGATTATCTTCCTAAAAATTGTGTATGTATACTTATCAAAAACATAAAATTAGCAAATTATGATGTAGTCTGAAAGCTGAAATGATAATGCTTTAAATCTTTACATATTTAATGCAAGTGATACAGAGAAGGTCTTATTTATTTTCTTCTGTTTTGTATATAAAGTCACAATCTGTGGCTCACAACTTAATATTTTATTGAAATGAAGATATTTAGCTTAAATGAATCATTATATGAAAACCAATTTGTAAAATCAAATTGAGACTATGAATGCATAATCCATCATTTCTCAAAGTTGATCCTGTGTATATGTTTGATTGAAAAATGAAGAAAAGAAGAGGAAAGGAAAGTAATTATATGGCCAGAGAATATTGTTAAGATGTAGGTTAAAGCATAGTTCTCAGAAACATTAAAATATCGAAGTGCACTTCGATTTAATTTTAGATAATAGCTCTTTAAGAACAGACTTAAAAGGTTCCTAGAAGAGCAGGGACAGCTTCCAAACCAAGGGATTTAGGGACATGTCCTTGACTTTTCTTAAACACCTGTTAAGACAATTTGTATGTTTAAGTTTAAGTTTATGGATTTGATGAATGTATTTTTTATTCATAAAAAATAGTGATACTTGGAAAATAGCAAGAATTTGGTTTAGTATAACTATTCTGAGGCAAGGAATCTTGAGGGTTTTTAGGAAAACTACCTCCTGGGTTTATGTTAATCAACATGGCCTAATAGTCACCTATAGAGAAAAAACATTAAGGGATCCACTGCTATTTTTCTAACTAATGACAAGTAATGTGTGAAGAAGTATAAAAGTTAAAATTAGGCTGCATTTATCCAATTAAAAATTGACTGCAGCACTATCTTTATTTACATTAAAATATATGTCAAAATTTGTTTTATAAAAACATTTTAGCTAAAATCACCTCAAGCTCCTTGGGTGAGCATCTGAAATGCATGTGGGGTAATGGCACAGTGAAATTTGTACTATAAGGGATGTGATTTGGGACTGGCAAAGCTCAAGAATACCCCACAAAGTCAAGCTTTGGTGGACATGCAATTCATTAATTCAACTTTAGATTTAAAAATGAATAAAAGATGACTAATCACTGAACTAATTTCTAAGTCTGTTCTTATTTTAGAGGGTAATGTTTATTGTCCAAGAGATTCAGGAAACCAGAGTTTACAACCCTTGATCATCAGATTTCCTGCTTAAGATTCTTTGAAATGTGTCTTGTCTTTTGAGTCTATCCCTATGAAAAAGTATTCCATTCTTACCTCATTAGGACATTGTTAGTTCATGCTTGTAATATGTAATGACTCTTCAGGTATTCCCGTTTCTGTTCCAAAACCCCAAATTCTAATGTTAAATCTCAAAATACCCCTCTACCAGATGAGTAAAAAGGCAAACTCAACCCTCCAGTATAGATCTGTTTCCTCCACTGCAGTGCAGTAAATTACCCAAGCTTAATGGATGAAAACAAAGCACCTTCGCTATCCTGTGGGTTATAAAGCTTACTCTGGTCTTCCCATCACTAAATCAAGGTCTTTGCTGAAGACTGAGGTTCCCATGGAAGGCTTGCAGAAATCTTCATGTTCACTGGTGGTCAGCCATTCATTTTTTCCAGTTCCTTGTGTCTGAGGTTTCAGTTTTCTTATTGCTGAAAGGACAGGTCTATGCTGCTAGAGTTTACCAACTCTAGAGCATGGCTCTGACAAACTGTTTAAACAACTATTGATTTTCTTGAAGACAGACAGAGGAATGTCTCCCTGACTCCCTTCCTCTTGAAGACATTAACTTTGTATGTCAGATTTGCTTTTGATAATTTCCCTACCATGAGTGCAGAAGGGATCTCTGGCTATGAATGCAAGACTCCCTTTACCATATAAGGTAAAATAATCAAAGCAGTCAGCTAACTTCATATTCAGGATTTCCTCCTACACTTAAGGAGAGGGGGTTACATAAGGATATAAGGTCCTTGAGGGTTATCACAAATTTTGCTTAATACATTTAAGTAAAAGCTAGTTATCCTGAAAAGAAAATCTCAAGATTTGGTAATAAGAAATGCTCAAACTGTAAATTACCAAGCATATAAATAGAATGGAAACTTTAATGCAGCTGCCAGCTCTCAGGGTGCTGAACAATTTAGGAAGGCAATGCACATCTTTTTTCACAACAAATAGCAGAGACCCAGACTTCCTTACTTCACAGAAGATTAAAGGCTGCAGTGAAACACCTGTGGTTTGGATGTAGAGCTGCCCAGAGGTACCAAAGGGATGTCTGAGTCAATGAATGGAGGGGCAGGGAACCCAGAGTTAGATGGAATTGTGATGATTTCATTCTATCCTTGAAAGCTTTTAGCAAAAATAAGTCTCACTCCTGCTCAGACAATATATTCCTAACCTCTTAATCAGGCGTAGGTTTTCCACAGCATATCTGAACTCTAGCTCCTTGCTTGTCTCTTAATCACATCATATAGAAAACTTCACTATTATTCCAACTACTTTTCTTAATTAAAGAGATAAATGAAACCCCTTTCTGTAGAACGTCCTATAACTTACTCTAGCTCCAACCCCAAAGATAGATTTATAAAAAAATCCTATTTATTCAGTAAGTATCATTTACTAAATGCTTGCTTATGAACAAACACTTGAGGGGTTTGGCTTTTCCCAAAATAGGACTGGTCTTTCCTTTTGCACAGACTTCAGCCAGTTTGTGTATTTGTGCCTGGGAGACCTCATTTTTATACAAGCATCTCCCATTTGTGAATTTACTAATGGACCTCTTTCCTTTTTTATTCATAACTTTAATTCAGAGATACACACATCTCAACAATCATTAGTTGCTAAATATAGAAATAATAACAAAAATGATAAAATATCTAACATGTTCTTAGTTATTCTTTGTACATGGCAGCAATTTCTATGCATTCAGCCATGCCCGTTACTTACTGCAGCTGTACCAGGGAGACATTATTACACTAGTTTAGCAGATGAGATGACAAAATCTCAGCAATGAAGGATTTCTACATAAATCATTTATATTTATTCTGTTCTCTAAGTGAACGCAGCCCTCAAAAGTACAGGTGTCTTTCAAACACGTGACCCAGTATAGAATACATATTTTCAGGTTCTACCCACTACTCCACCAGAACACCTAGGCTAGGGCTGGAGCACTGTAATCTGAGATGCAACATGCCATGCATTCAATTATGAAATCCAATGAAATTTAAGAACATGAAACTCCTGCTCCCTGTGTGGATAGATGTGACCAAGTAGTGCTTGATTCGCCCAGGAGCATGAAAATAAAACCTACAGGATAGGTCATCCTAAAAAAAAAAAAAAAAAAAAGATACTTATTTTTATAGAGATTGATCTTCATAGAAAATTATTCTAATAATAATTATTTTAGTAACTGTAGTCACCTTAAACATCTCCAGGGTGAGGGTCTTGAATAATTCATGTGCTACTTCTCTCATGTGCCGTGATACTCTGCTACATTAAAAAAACTTACTGAACTGATTTGGACTGGATTCTAATAGCCTCACTTTGCCTTGTGTGTGTTCAGAGTTGCAAGTGATACCGTAGTAAATTCAGCCCAGGCAATAATGGGAGTCACATATTTTTTTTTTCTATCTCTAGAAAGACAAGGTAGTTGAGATGATGATGGACCACTCCTTGCAGTGTGGAAGGCTGGCTAAAGTAACTGTTCTGTAAAATAGCACTTAGCAAATTCAGAGGACAGCAAGCACAATGAATGTTCACTCTGTGCAGTCTACTGCACTTATCTTATTTACATGTACACCTATCAAAATGAAGTTTACACCACTCAGGAAGCTTACCATCTGGTTGGGAAGACAGACAACCTACACATCCAGAGGAGCTATAAACATACAAGATGATATATAGATGATTAAAATATGGGGTTCAAAACAGCTCTATAAACTGTTATTGCACTGCAGAACATTAGGAAAGGAGGCTTCATAACTTCAGAATACAGAGGAGAATCATATGCTGATTCTGCATATGTTTTTGTCACAGTGATTGTTCAGATCTTGATATAGATGCCATCAAAGTTCAGTGTTTTTTAGCATCAAACTTTTCACATTTTTAGAGATAAACATAACGATATGACCGCCTTACTGATATGCTCAGTTTTGTTTAGTAGTCAAAGGAGAGATCCTCTTTGTTAAAAATTAATTTCTTGCATAAAATATTAGTATTCTACTGATTTTCCATGAGGTTACAATGTTAAGTACAGTCAATCAACATTAATGAACTATCTAATGTGTTACCCTCATTAACTACCCTGGAGAGACAGGAGAGAATAGCCCTTGGAACATCAAGAAAATGCTAAGAACATGCATTCAACAAACCAGTTCACTATGTCAGAGTTAAGGAAGGGATGCAGGTTATAAAACAATTCACTGGGCTGGAGAGATTGCTCATCTTTTAAGAGCACTTTCTCCTCTTCCAGAGGACTTAGCCTTAACTTCTATCATACAAACCAGACAGTCACAACTAATTGTAACTCTGACACTCTCTTCTGGTCTCCAAGTCATCCTAATATGTGAGCCCTACACCTCACACATACACAAGCACATACGCATGCACAGACACACACACACACACACACACACACACACACACACATAATTATGAATACGAAGTCTTTTAAAATTATTGACAATATATTTAAGAAGTTCTTACAAGTCTAAACCAAGTCTTTCAAAGAAAAAGACATGTGATGCCTAAGAATTTGTGTTCTAGAATATTCCTGTAAGCTGAAGAAGGAATTTTATGCATATCCTACAGTATGGGGCTTTCCATTAGAAGTGCTTAACAGAAAACTGGCTGGAACACAGTGGTCATACTAGTATAAACTACTTAATTCAACCATATGTTAGAAAATTTCTGTTTAAACTTCTTTGAAAACATCAGACTATGTATGTTTTGTTTGTGTCAAAGTAAGCCTTAAATCTGTACAAAACTTCTACATTACTATGATTTTTTTTTACTGAGACAACCAATTCTTTTACATTTATGAGAATTGCTAGAAATCAAATTTATGGATGTTTAGTTTTGCCTTTCAAAAGCTTATAATTTCATAAGTCTACAAGGTGAAGAAATAACTCATGCCAGCTCCCTGACTGCAGTATATATTATATCTATGGGAGCTAAAATAAGGGTGTGCTTTCTGCTCTGTTTGCAAGTATACATCTACATGTGTTTTTCCTCGCATTAACTTATTTTCTAGCCTTGTCTCCTATTAAGTATATGTTAGTTCTAGACTTGTATTTTTTTTTTTTTTTTGGTTTTTCGAGACAGGGTTTCTCTGTATAGCTTTGCGCCTGTCCTGGAACTCACTTGGTAGCCCAGGCTGGCCTCGAACTCACAGAGATCCGCCTGCCTCTGCCTCCCGAGTGCTGGGATTAAAGGCGTGCGCCACCACCGCCCGGCGACTTGTATTTTTATAAGCAGAAAATGAAGTACACTATGATTCTATTAAAGATTACTATTTATTTATTTTGTGTGTGTTTCAGGGTGGGGCACATACGTGTGCATTTAGAGTTCAGAGGACAACTTGCAGGAGTGTGTTCTCACTCTATCATGCAGTTCCCTGGGATGGAACTCTAATCTGCAGACTTGGCATCAGACCCTTTCACTCACTGAGCCATCTTGCTGCTCCACAGTAATGATATTAACACACTTCATGAAATTATCTAATAAGAATTTGGTTAATCTCATTTGAATTGTATTCAATCAGTAAGAAATAGTGTAGTCTGAAAAATATAGAAAATTCTCTGTTTTAACATGGTGTTCTAGTTTCTGTGTATCCATGTTGACTCGAGAATTTCCTCCGTTATTTACCTTTAATTTCTTTGTCGTTTTTGAACCATCTTATATCAGCTGCAGGTTTACTGCCGGATGTCTTACATGTTAGCTGCATCAGGTCTCCCTCCATGACTGGTGATGAAAATCCACTAATCTGTGGCTTCTCCGGAACACCTGAAATTTAATCAAATAAGGAAAGTGAGTGTCAATCTCCAGGGATGACCTAAACTCCTATATGATAAAATAGACCTTTTCAAATATAGTGCATATGCATACACAGCATCCAGAAAGAACACTAAAATGTGTATACTTCAAAGTCTTTTAAAACAAAAACTGTAAAATTTCACCTCCAAAACAGTCTTTGTAAGCTTTAAAACACTACCATTAAAATATCTTGTGTTACCATTACAGCAGTCTAAGAATGTAGACTTCATGTGATTTGCAAATAGAATACCATATATTTAAAATACATTTTATGTTTATGTGTATAATATGTGTGTATGTGAATGAATGTGTACATGTTCGTGTGGGAGTTTGCACAAATGCCATGCTGGTATGTGGAAGTCGTAGGAAAACTCATGTTTGTGTTTGAGGTATGGTCTTTCCTGATGTTAAACACTGTGGTTGATGCAGGCTAGATGGGACACATGTTTCCTATGAATTCTCCATCTTTGTCTCTCCTATTTAGCTGTAGGAATGCTGGGTATTCAGAGCCACATTACCTCGCCAGACTTTTACAAGGGTCCTAGGTATCCAAAGTCACATGATCAGGGTTCTGCAAGAAATGTTTTTCACCTGTCGAGCCATCTTCACAGCCTGAATATCACACATTTTCTGTGCTATATTATTCCATTATTTTCTTGGAGGTCTATTAAAATATCATGTAGCATTATTCTATAATGGAGGTGCAGTGAAGTTTTCCTCACTGTACTGCACTAACTTAATTTTGAGAAGATTAAAATGTAAGGATATTAGAAAGCTCCACTATGAGAAATACAAAGTTAAACAATAATAAGCCTACTTCTCTTAACTAGCTAGTTGGTCTGTGTGTGCTCACCTTTAAACCCTTTAAAAAAATCAATGTCATACTGCCATTTAATAAACTGCACTCTGCAGTCATTTATTCTTTGAGTCTTGAGTTGGCTCTACAGAACAATGTATTAACCTTAGGCAATTGTTATCTCGGAACACTCCACTTTAGTGGATGTATCTTGTCCTTAGCGGCAAACTTGTGAAGATTTTTATGAAATAGTTCCAGTGGGACTTGCAATGAAACATATTTCACATCCCAAGCACAGAACCAATTTGCTAGCTGGATTAACTTTAATATTCCTATCCAAAAGGATGTTATGCATTGGCTATTTTAAATGCAACACAGTGTCTTTATCTAAAAAGGAAGGCAAGCTAGGGGCAAAATGGAAAAAAAAATCAATCTTTAAATTTCTCCAACTTGTTCAGTACACAGGTGCGTTTCAATGAACTGCAGCAATTTCAGCTGACTGGGGCACTGTGGAGTCGATGAGCTCTGGGCTGCAGCTTTATTTCCTCCGAATCTCTATGAATGCATTGCTTTTTCATGTCACTTTAACCTTTGGGAAAATAGCCTGATACTTAGAGAATAAAAGCACAAGGAAGCTACAAGCTGCATGCACAAGTGACATTACGCACTTCATTTACGAATCTAGAAAATACACATTTTTCTTTTTTTAAATAGAGACACATGGAAATGTCAGAGCCATTTAAAGGCACTATGGTACAAAAAGAGGTCATTTTTGAAAGCCACGGGTTATTAGGGGAGGTCTTCATCAGGTGACTCAGACAATAAGATGAAGATCACACTGTGCACACGAGTTAGTCATTGTGCTCAGTATTCTATCGCTCTTTAAATGGCTCCAAATCACACAGCATATGCACGATTTTTATATAAAATTAATTGGAAGAAAAACAAAAACAAACAAACGAAAACAACAAAAATAGTTACTACTTAAGGCACAAAATGGCATTATGCTTTCTGGCATCCACTTTAACCTTTGTGTCTCCTTTTGTCCACTTCTAAAATTAAAGCAACTAAATGATTCTTAAATGTCTTTTTCTGTGAGACAGCAATATATTAAATTATGTCTATTGATTTGATGTTCAATAACTATATTCTGAATGAACTGTGTTAGAGCTGTGCACATCTTTCAGGAAGTGTGATTACATGGTGTGAGTCTCTAGCACTTACCCAGAACAGTGAGATAGGCCTTGGAAGTTTTGACAGGCATTGTAAATAAGGAGCAGGTGTACTGTCCTTCATCAGACAGAGACACATCACTGACACTGATGCTCAGTTCATGCCAGGAAGCGCGAACCAGCTCGATTCTATTGTCCCTTAAAGCTGGAAACAAAAACAAATATTGAAAATATGAAAAACACACAGTAAGCATATCTAAAAGACAGATTTTGAACACAATACAGTGGATATTTTATTTAACCATTCACTGAATTTTTACCTCCTGAAACACACTAAAGGATGGTTTCAGTATGTTAACAATAATTAAGAGCTCCTTCATTTTTGAAGGAATAACTGTTTAGTTACATGGTAAAATCCAGTATAATACTTTGAGTGAGAAGGAGGTTGAGGGTAATAAAAATGGTTTCTTTCACATTATTTTTAATAGAATGAATGCTAGTGGCAAAAATATTATGAAAATGAAAGTCAGATACATTTGGGGAACTGGAATTACTAAGGTCTTCCAAAACACCAGCAAATTTTTTGTTTGTTTGTGTGTGTGTGTATTAAACAGCAGTCCCTGCCATAGAAACACTAACTGGACATTATTTATACCAGAACTGACATTTAGCTGAATGTTAATTAGCCTTACCTATATAATATATATAATATAATAATATAAGGTTAAAATCACTTTTCTACTACAGCTACTTCTAGAGCATCTGCTAGAATCTTATAGATGTTGCACCTTTTCACGCAGCTGGGAAGGAAAAGTAAACGTGTATTATGTACTTCATTAAGAATAGTAATACGGAAGGGCTGGAGATGGCTCAGCGGTTAAGAACACTGGCTGCTCTCCCAGAGGACCTGGGTTCAATTCCCAGCACCCACATGGCAGCTAACAACTGTCTGTCACTCCAGGATTTGATACCCTCACACAGACAAACATACAGGCAAAAATAGCAATGCACATAAAATAAAAATAAATTTAAAAAAAAAAAAAGAATAGTAATACAACCCAGAATCAAGTGAGAGATAGTTAAGAGTTTTCTCACTGACAACCAGCCCCAGAAAGCAACTACATCTCCACAGTGCTTTGTGACTTGTCCTTTTTAGAGACAAAGGAACATTGTCAGTACAATGCTGGAATCCCTTGCATTACCTTTACCACCAGGCAGTCTGTCTCATCAGGGGAATGTCTGCTTTCTAAAGTGACAAGTCTAAGGTAGAAATTAGCATTAACTCCCGTGTACCCAAAACAAGTCAATTGGGACAGATAGCACAACAAAGCCTCACAAAAACTGGACTCTTCTGAGAAGCATACACAATATATAACTGCAAACCAGGACCTGTGTGCTACTCTGAAAACATGCAGAATGCACCTACACGTCATCCTCTATTCTAATAGTACCCAGCTTTGATGTAGCAGACAAAAATGCCAGGGTATAATTCATGAAGTAACTTATTGCTATGGTTAATTATATGATTTATACTCCTGACAAGATTTAGAATCACCTAGGGAACACATCTCAGTGCATTACTATGAGGGATTATTTTAGGTTAGTTGAGGTAGGGTGACCCATGTTTAC
>CABHPP010135998.1:31285-51000 GCA_902168425.1 Peromyscus attwateri | reverse complement strand
TTTTCACAAGTATTGAAATACAAACCTTCCCAAACTAATTCTTTAAATGACACTAACGTGAAAGCATTATTAACTCTACTTTACATGGGTACAAATAAAATAGAGCTAAGATAAAATTTTAGAACTCACTTAGGTAGAAGTTAAGCCTAAAATCTTCCTATCGTGTTCACACCGAATACAATTCCACACTCTGATCCCTTCTTAATCTTTATAAATAGGTCTCAAATGAGAGTATTCTGCATGTGTGCTAGCATAGATGCCTGTGGTGTCCTTTTAAAGGCCTGCTGGCTTTCGTGGGATGAGTACTCAGGAAAGAGAGATTACTAGCTGGAAACACTCATCAAATCGTGAAAAGGAGGTTGAGCAATTTCCTTGTCTTCAGTTATCCTTTTAGTGAAAAACCTAATGAACTCTCTCCAGAGAACTAAATGGTTTATTTAATTTCATTTCTTAAAAATTATGTTAGTGGTTGGTAAGATGGCTCATCTGTTAAACATACATTCAACTCTTGCAGAGGACTTGAGTTTGGTTACCAGCACCCACATCCAACACCTCACAAGTGCCTATAACTCCATCTCCAGAAGATCTGACAATGCTGGCCTCCATGGGTACATGTACTGGCAGACACCTGCATGACATGCACATAACCTACACATAGACACACACACACACACACACACACACACACACACACACACACACCTAAAAAATAAGGCCCAGGCTGGCTGTAGACATTTAGGGACCCTCCTGATGCCTTACAGCTCTGAGTGGGAGGTGCCATTATGATGAGCAAATGCGTGGTGGAGAAATGGGAGAGAAAGAGAAGTGGAATGGTTCGTGTGCTGTGGAAAGAGGTGGAACTGAAGAAGTAAAGGTGGGGAGGAGCCGGCTGATGTGGGTGCCCTGCTTGCCACCTGGGGCCACAGTGATGTCCAGGCCTGGGCTGCTGCCAAGGGCCATGTCTGGGTCCGTGGTCCTACTGAAGCTGGGGTCTGTGTGGCCATCCATCACCCATGTCGCCACCAAAGGCCACAAAAATGCCCAGGGTCTCGGCTGCCACCTGTGGTCATGCAGGCATCCATGGACCGCGCTGCCACTACAGGGTCCTTACCAATCTGAGTGGCCTGCAATGCTACCCAGTACCATGGTGACATCCGGGACCCAGCTCAGCTGAGGGCCATGTCAGGGTCCATGGCCCTACTGTAGACAAGGACTGAGTTGATGTCCTTGACTTTTGTTACCACCAACGGCCTGGGGATGTCCAGGGTCTGGCCCGCCACCTGAGGCCATGTTGGCATCCAAGAGCCATGCTGCAGCTATGCCATGCTGATCTGGATGGCCTGCATTGCTGCCCAGTGCCATGATTATGTCCCAGCCTGAACTACTGCCAAAGGTCATGTCTGGGTCTGTGACCCTATAGTAGCCAGGGTCACAGTTGATGTCCATGGCTCCTGTTACCACCAAGGACCATGTGAATACCCAGAGTCCCGTCAGCCACCTGAGAACATGTTGGTTGGTGTCTGAGAGCTATGGTGCCACCAGGGCCATACTGATCTTGGTTACCTGAGCTGCCACAGGGGCCATGGTGACATTTAGGCCTGAGCTGCTGCCAAGGGCCATGTCTGGGTCTGTGGTCCTGCTACAGCTGGGGTCTGTGTAGCTAGAGTTTTCCTGCCTGGCCCACAGTCAGGATAAATCTCTTTCACCTGCCAATCCCACAGCCGCTCAGACCCAACCAAGGAAACACAGAGACTTCTATTGCTTACAAACTGTATGGCCGTGGCAGGCTTCTTGCTAATTGTCCTTATATCTTAAATTAATTCATTTCTATAAATCTATACCTTGCCACATGGCTCGTGGCTTACCGGCATCTTTACATGCTGCTTGTCTTGGCGGTTGCTGGCTGGCAGGCAGTCTGGCTCCTTCTGCCTTCCTGCTCTTTTAATTCTCTCTGTTAGTCCCGCCTACTTCCTGCCTAGCCACTGGCCAATCAGTGCTTTATTAGCAACACATTTGCCATACAGAACATCCCACAGCAGGTCTGTGTTGATGTCTGTGGCCCATGTTACCACAGGGGGCCATAAGAACCATGCATGATGAAATCCAAGGGTCATGCTGAGTTGGCCCTTCCCTTCTCTGGCCCTGGGAAAGCTGGCCCTGCCCCTCACTGGATAGTGTAGCAAGAGAGCTGGTCCCAACCCTCATGGGAGAGCTGGCACCTGCACCCCATCTCCCAACCTCCTACACTTGGGAGAGATGGCTTCACCCCTCACCACAGACGTGGGAAAGCTGGATCCCCCTCTCCTGCCTCAAATGGGGGGGGCAGTCCCAGTGGCCAAGACTGACCAGCTCAACTACCACCCAGGTCTATATCCAGCACCTCGAGTTGGCCCACCCTAATATCTACCCCACCTGGAGTATGTGAGGGGACTGGTCCTTTGGAATGATACTTGCAGGATCTCCATAACATGGGGCAGCCATGGGATATATGAGAGGAATTCAGTGAAGGTCTAGTGATGATGGTGTACCAGAAACCAGAGGCCTTGAACCAGACCAATGACCCATTGCAATGAACATTTGCAAATAAAGCTGATAGAATAAAAGAGTGTACTGAGTGACACACCATGGCTCCCAATGCCACTAAGACAAAAGACGTGCTAGAGAGGGGATAAAGATGGAGGAGTGAAGTGGTTTGTGTTTGGTTGGTTGGTTAGGTTTACTTTTAAGTTTTTGTTTTTGTTTTTAATTTTGGGGGGGATGCTGCAAAGGGGAAGGACAGATTTAATTTTTGGGGGGATGCTGCAAAGGGGAAGCAGAATTGGGTGCATGATGTGAAATTCCCAAAGAATCAATAAAGAAATTATGTTTAAAAAGAATTTAATCATTTATAAGGCAACTGACAACTTCCATGTCCTAATTATCTTCAACAGTTTACAAATTAGTAGCTTTTACAAGATTAGGATTTTACAGTTTTATACCTGTTAGTTAAGTTTTTGCTTGGAATTTTACAGGTGATCCTGCCCCACTGCAATGTTCTTACAGATCCTGAGAGAAACATTTACATTTCAGCAGAGTTTTGAATATCCATGACCTTGAATGTGGGGAACATTTTTGTAGCCATCCTCATTTTCGTAGGTGGGTTCCCTCCTTATTCTCAGTTTTCTTTACAGATATTTAACCATATCCAATAAGCTTACAAATCTTAAGGTCAGAAAGTTTATATAATAGTCTTATAAAACTTGAGATAAGTTTATATTTTAGCAAAAGTTTTAGAATTAAACAAAGGAGTATGAGATAAGCAATGGTAATTCCTATAGGGAACAGTCTACTTTTTCGCTGTTCTGTTTTATTCTATCTCTTTCTGTCCTAGAGTTAGATGGCCTTTTGATTTAGGACAGAGATTTGAAGAAACGTTTAAACAAGCATGCCTGGGTCAGGAGAAGGGGCCATAACTCAACTCCAGAGCCAGGTTTTTAATAATTTAATAAATTAGAACAGCATAAAACAATATTATCCATACCCAAAAGATATCTGAATTCCTTCAAAACTAAGTCAGTCGACCAGATGGAGGAACCAGAGCAAACAGAGAACAAAGAAAGCTCAGAGATAAGAGATTTTTCAGGACTTTAATAGCAGGCTCCATTGAGCCAATGAGAGGAATAGAGACTGAGCAAGTTCCAGGAGGGAGCTGGAAGACAGACTAGTTAGCAAGGAGGTAGATGTGCTTGGTCCTGCTCCCATATCTGCAACAAAACTTACACACACAGACATACCCAGGCCAAGATGACTACTCTTTCAAGTGTGTTCCTACTGGGATTCACCTCACCTAAATAATATAAACAATAATAGTAATCAGACAAGCCACCATGTTCTTGCCCACCCAACACAGCAGAATGACATCAAAGGGTGAATGCCAACACCTTACCCAAAAGTCACCAGGACATCCCCTGATGACATGTAACTCTGGGCTTGAGACTGCATCTGATTACCCAGAAGAGTGCACTCACCAGAATTCAGAAGACCAGAGGATATAGTAGGCTTGTGGTGTTGAATGAAGACATCTTTTTCAGGGAGAGAAGTGAGAAACCAGCCATTTTGTTGCTCAGAGCCATTTTGAATCTGTAGCTAAGTTTCTCTTTACTATAAAACTTAAGTTTCTGTTTCTCAGAGCTGGGATGCACCCCACCTGTAACCATGAAACATTGTGTAACAAATGTTCCAGGAAGACTTCCTTAATTGTTTTGCAGAATCCTAACTGCCTGGTCTCCATTCTGTAATCACACTTGCTTGCAGAACCATTCCCCCTCACCCCATGGTTTTGCACTATAAAAGAGGTATGGAAAGTTGGCTGGAGGCTGACCTCTTGAACTCTGCCTTAGGGGGTGACAGCCACTGTGCTGGTTCTACTGTGCACAGAATAAAGCTTGCTTTAATTTGTCAAAATATACATATGTATGTATAATATTTGTCTCTCTCTATATATATCATATATAATATAATGAATCTTAAAAAACCCTCTTAACTGGTCTATGGGGAAAGAAATATGCCTGTAAATAATATCCTTGAAGCTATTTACCTCTAGTAAGCTCCTGGTTTTCTTTCCAAATAATTTTTCCTAAACTAGGATTTTCTTGTTCCAGTCACTGGGAAGAGTCACTGAGATTCTGGGCTGAAAGTCTGCTTCTGGTCACAGCTTCCTGCTCAGCTTCCTGTGAAGATGAGGAAATCCACAGGATGCCTGCTGCCCAGGGACTTGATGATTCAAGGGGCAGCACTCCACCTAACACAGGCTTAGTGAGCAGCATGTGAGTAGGTTTGCGGTCAGAGGTGTTGTGCAATCCTGGAACTAATCCTGCAGGAGGTGGGAAGTGGGGAAGAAAGAAGCATCTGAAACTAGTTTATCAAAACCTAACAACGGAAAAGACTAATGTTTAGAGAAAAAAAAATCACCAGGGGAGTTCAATGCAGATGGTTGCAATTTCCTACACTGGCTGTGGTGATGTAGTCTTGGACAGGATCCAGGTCTGGGACTTACTGGGAATGAGTATTTGCTTAAAACCACATCCAAAGGGCAACAATAAAAGAGCTATGCTACCAGCAATGGAGTGCATGATAGAGCCTTCCTGGTTTTTGTGTTTATAATCCTTTCTCTAAGACTATCTGGCCCCAATGTTGCCAATAGACTCCATGTTTGTCTCTAGCTAATGGTGAACATCTAGTTTTTTGCCTCCTGAGACAAAGTGAATGGACAGTCACTATCCACAGCTCCCCAGGTGTATTCTGTGATTTGGATACCCTCAGACCACTACACATCCTCTACTTCCTCTCATCTGGCTCCAAGCCTCCTAGAGAGTCTATTAATTTTTTCAAACTTTTCACAGGGAACTGCTGAGAAACTGCATTCAGTCACTTGTTCTGAAAACATGTATTGACATGACTTCAGAGGCCAAGATTCTTATTTCCTATTCTCAATCTAGCTAAGGAAGCATGTGTTCAACAAGAGATTTGTAATATAAAATGTTCAATTTCCAATCGGTTAGCCTTGGTTTCTGGTATGACATGGGATTGTGTAAATCATCCCAGTGGATTAGTAGATTGGAGGTTCAGGGATGAATAAGGCTATTAAAAGCTGGGGACAGAGTGGAGTCTTCAGATTAAGGAGCAAGCAGCTGGGGAAACTGAGTTAAATATTAACTGGGAGAATAAATACAGTGCATGAAGCTTGGTTGGATTTTAGTTTGGAAACAGCAATAGTAAAATGTATTTCAGGGACAATTGCAAAAAACATAGATCTAGAGAGCATCAGGTATTTTCAGAAAGATATTAATCTTGGTACATTAATGATGTTATGAGGAGTTATAATAGCTAAGCAATATGTACACCTTACTCTGAAATGGTTTTATAAAATAAGGAGGAGGAGAAACTTGGCAATGAATCTGTTGAATCTTGGGCTTCTCTATATTGGTTCTTCTCTTTTATTACTATGTGTATACCATTGCTTCTCAGGGGTCTGTTTAAGCTATTTCTTTCATCTCAGTTTAAATTTTGATAGGCCATATGTGTCCAGAAATTTCTTGGTATCTTCTAGATTCCAGTTTACAATGGACTCCATTGAAATCCAGAGTATCATTAAGGAATGCTTTGAGACCTTAGATCCAAAAAGGTGGCTTGTAACTTGCTGTGTAGACCAGGCTGGTCTTGAAATCACAGAGATTCCCTCCCTGCCTATGCCTCCAGAGTGCTGGTGGTGGGGAGCATGCACCTGGCTATTATTTACTTGTTTTTTTAATGACTGCTCTTGTTCTGACTTCAGTGAGATGAAATCTGGAGGTAGTGTAATTGGACCTTTCTTGATAGCTAGTGATGTTAAATACTTTCTCATACATTTATTGGTCATTAATATCTAATTTTAAAAAATTATCTGTTCATTTCATTAGCTTATTTATTGAGTTGTTAGCTTTCTTGTTATTTGGTTTTTGAATGATCTGTATATGCATAATAATCCTTTGAGAGATATATAACTAACAAAAATTTCCTACGATTTTATAGACTCTCTCTTCACTCAATTAAATGTTTCCTTTGTGTTACAAAAGTTTTTAATTTTTAATTTTGTGAAATCTCATTTGTCCAATTGTTGGTGTTATTTCCTAAGCCAATACAGTCCTATTCAGAAAGCTAACATTTTCTTCTATCAGTTTCTATACATTAAGGTCTTTGATTTGCATGCAAGAGGAGAGATAGGAATCTAATTTCATTGTTCTATATTTGAATGTGTAGTTTTGCCAGCAGTGTTTGTTAAAAAGACTGTCTTTCCTCCAAAGCTCATTTTTGGCATTTTGTAAAAAATCAAGCAACTGTAGCTATGTGGGCTTCTATCTGGGTCCTGTATTCTGGTCTATTGGCCCCTGTGTCTGTTTTTATATTAGTAACATGCTGGTTTTATTACTATGTCTCTGTAGTGTGACTTGACACCAGATATAATGATATTTACAACATTATAGGTGTCTTCCTCTCCTGTCACCACATCAGGATTGCTTTGACTATCCAAGGTTTTTTTGTGTTGTCTTTTCAAAACATTTTTCTCTTCTGTGAAGAATGTCCCTGAAATTTTGATGGGGATTCCATTGAATCTATAGATTACTTTTGGTAACCATTTTCACAATACTAATTCTTCCAATTCATGAATATAGAGAGCTTTGTCTTTTAGCATCTTCAATTTCTTTTAAGTTTTCATTGTAGAGATTCTTTACTTTTTGTCTAGGTTTATTCCAAAATGTGATTGATTGTTTCTTCCTCTCTTAGAAACTGTGAGTGGGATTGTTTTCTGATTTTTTTCCTTAGCATGTTTGCTATTTGTATATAGGATGGCTACTAATTTATTTTGTAATTCTACAATAAAACCCACATGATCAGGGTAAATAATCTCTTTTGAAGTGTTCTTGAATTTGGTTTGCAAGTATTTTACTGAGAATTTTTGCATCTATGTTTATCAGAGATTGTTCTATGCTTTTCTTTTCATGTTCTGTTTTTCCTTCATTTTTAGATGAGGGTAATACTCTCTTCATAAAAAGAATTCTGTAGCATTCCTTCACTTTCTATTATGGAATTATTTGAGAAACATTGGCATTAGTTCTTTGAAGACCTGATAGAATTTACCAGTGGACCTATCTAGGATGTGACTTTTCTTAAAGAAAGGAAATATCTTAGCTAAATGAGATTTTTTTTAAAATTGCTACTTCAGTCTTGTTGTTTATTATGATCTGTCTAAACTATTTATCTCACCTTGGTTAAATTTTTGTATGAATCTGTGAATTTGTCCATTTCTCTTAAATTTTACAATTTGGTAGATTATAAGCGTTAAAGATATAGTGTAATGACTCTCTGAATTGTATTGGTAACTGTTGTCCTGTCTCCCTTATCTCTAATTTTGTTAATTATGTTTTCTCTCTCTTTAGTTTGGTTAATCTGGCTAAGGATTTGTCAGTCTTGTTCCTTCATTCAAGGAACCAGCACTTCACTTCATTGATTTCTTTTTGTTTTTCATTTCCATTTTATTAAGTTCTACCCTAATCTTGACTATTTGTTTTCATCTACTGCTTTGGGCTTTGGCTTGTTCTTATTTTCAAGGGTTCTAAGTTGTATCATTATTTATTTGATTTATCAAATTTTTAAATTGTAGATATCTATAAATATGAACCTCCCTCTTAGTACCACTTTTGTTTTATCCTATAGATTGTGGTGCATTGTGTTTTCACTTTCATTCAATTCCAAGAAATTTTACATTTCTTAATTTCATGCATTCATCATTTCCCAGTGTGCCATTCAGTTCCTATGAGTTTGTATGTATTCTGTAGTTTCTCTTTCTGTTGATCTCTGCTTTTATTACATTGTAGTCAGATAGAATACAATAAATCATTTCAATATTCCTGTATTTCTTGACTTGGTTTGTACCTGTGTATAATATATTTTAGATAAAGTTCCATGGACTGGTCAGTAGAATATGTATTCACAAGTGTTTGAATGGAATAAGCCATAGATGTCTATCAGAATCATTTTATCAATGGTTCAATTTAACTCTGTATTTCTTTATTTTTTTTCTTGGGTACTGTGATGGCTATCATTAGTTATCAACTTGACTATGTCTAGAATGAACTACAGTCTAGAAAGGGGCACACCTGTGAGAAGTTTTTTGTTTGGTTTGAAGTAGGTGAGTTCACTTCCAGTCTAGACCTTTGAGGTAGGAAGACAAACACCTTTGATCTGGATCTTGAGGCCTGAAGATACAGGCCTTTAATCTAGATCTTGAGGAAGGAAGATATGCCTTGAACCTGGGCCGTACCTTCTGCTGGGAGTCTATATAAGGACATGGAAGAAGGAAGCTTTTGCTCTTTGCCTGCTTGCCCTCACCTTGCTAGCGCATCCATTCCTTCACTGGCATTGGAGTCTACTTCTTTGGGATTCCAGCATCTACAGAAGACCAGCTGAGGCACCCAGGCTTGTGGACTGAGCAACTTCTGGTCTTTCCATTCACAGCCAGCCACTGTTGGATTAGATGAACTGCAACCTGTAACTCACTCCAATAAATTTTATATATATATATATATATATATATATATATATATATGTATATATGTATATATATGTGTGTTTGTATATGTATATATGTATATATATGGAGAGAGAGAGGGAGAGATTCATTCTATAAGTTCTGTTACTCTAGAGAACCCTGACTAATACAGGCACTATATAGAAATTAATGGGCACACTGATCTAAAAACATTAAACTTAACATTTCCCATTTGTATAGGGGGCCAACACATTGTATTAAATGTGTAAGGTGTTATCTCTAAGGGGTTGACTACAGAAACTAATAAATTATTCTCCAAATAATTAGAGAAAACAACAAAAAAGTATAATAAATTTTAAAAACAAGGCTGGACAAATGAATCTGAGGTTAAGAGCACTGACTCCTCTACCAGAGGACTCAGGTTAAATTCCCAGCATCTACATAGTGGCTCACAACTATCTGTAACTCCATATCCATGGGATTTGATGCCCTTTTCTGGCCTCCATAGCACTGCATCCAAATGGTGCACAGACATACATGCCGGAAAAACAGCCATGCTGTGGGATGTTCTGTATGGCAAATGTGTTACTCTGATTGGTCAATAAATAAAACACTGATTGGCCAGTGGCTAGGCAGGAAGTATAGGCGGGACTAACAGAGAGGAGAAAAGAACAGAAAGGTGGAAGGAGACACAGCCAGCCGCCGCTAGGACAAGCAGCATGTAAAGATGCCGGTAAGCCACGAGCCACGTAGCAAGGTATAGATTTATAAAAATGGATTAATTTAAGCTATAAGAACAGTTAGTAAGAAGCCTGCCACGGCCATACAGTTTGTAAGCAATATAAGTCTCTGTGTTTCCTTGGTTGGGTCTGAGCGGCTGTGGGACTGGCAGGTGAGAGAGATTTGTTCTGACTGTGGACCAGGCAGGAAAACTCTAGCAACACAGCCATATATATAAAATTGAACAAAACAAAGCAAAACATTTCATTCATCAGTATTTCTTCCCTGGTGGGATTAGTTTTGAATTATTTCCCTTTCTATAGTGGTGTTTCATCAGGATTCACCTCCCAGTGCTTTGCCCCCAGAGGTGTATCAAGTCCTCAGTCCCTCCTACCACTGTGCTTTTCTGCACCTCTTCTCTCAAACTGTTCCACAGCCAGATGGTAAGGGGGTGGGGTGTAAACCATTGCTTGATGATCCCACTGACTCTGCTGGCACTTATTTATTGAATTTAGTGGTGTTGCTGATAGAATCTAGGACCTTGCTCATACCAGCCAAGCACACTATTACCGAACAATTTATATATACATATATATATATATAATTTTTAGTAATTCTTTGAGAATTTCATAGTCATACAATGTATTTTGATCATTTTCACTCCCCTTCTCCAACGCCAACTCTTCAGAAATCTGCCCTCAACCCCTCCCAACTTCATGTCATATATATAATATGATATGATATGATATGATATGATATGATATAATATAATATAATATAATATAATAATATATACATATGTGTATGTATATATAATCCCAAGTCTGATTTGTGCTACCTATATACTTCTGTGTTGGGGGATATGAATTGGAACATTGACAGCTTTCCACGGGCCACACCTTAAAGAAAATTGGCTGACCCTCCCTTAGAAGCCCTCAACCGTCAATAGCTCATCAGCTATGAATGGGGCTCATGCGCCCCTCCTCACCCAGGCTAGAATGTCAGCTCATTCAGACTTGTGAAGGTCTTGTGTGATTCAGTGCAGCTGTCCCCCTTCCATTTTTTTATTTGAAAAATGACAAAATTCACTGGTGGTCTGGTTGATCCTAGCATTCTTGTCTCATTGTCACTTTTACGATGTGCATCCATGTGCAGAGCGGCAGCACCACTGGTTTCCAGTGCTAGCTAACTCAACCCTCTTTAGAGACAGATGTTCTAACCAGCTCACAGATGACAAAGCTGGGGCCTGAGGGTGAGATGCCAAGATCACACAGCTGCTAAGTCTAGGTGGTGAAATTGGACTTAAAACTAAGTCGTCTTAACTTCAAAACCTGACACCCCAACCTCTGAGCGCCACGTCCAGCTGTGTGAATTACTGATTTCACAGGCTGGATGTTGGCGCTTGTCTGTGCCTTGTGTGCCCTCAAGATCAGGAGGAAGTGGAAACAGAAGCTGCCTCAGACCTCCTCCTCGCCCCTCTTCTAAGTACCTGCCATTCTTTCTGGGTGAGTAGACATCTGAGTGGAGAGGACGTTTTCTGCTCTATACACTGTATCCTCCATGCCCTGGAAGTGCCTGACATCTAGTAGGACTCCTATTCTAAGACACATAAACAATATCAAATTGACTAATTTATACACCCATGTTCCCATGTGTTAAGAAATGATTTAAGAAATTGAGACAGTGATGTTCACCTAGAATAAATTAAGCATTTTATCAATTAGAAGTTCATGATGAGTGACATGAATAATTTTTCCTGGGGAATTCTTTAAACACTAAGTTGGGTGTCTGGAAAGATGGCTCAGCAGTTAAGAGAACTGATTGCTCTTGCAAAAAAGCAGAGTTTGATTCTCAGCACCCACATGGTGGTCACAACCACCTCTAATTCCAGTTCCCGGGGATCTGACACCTCTTCTGAGCTCTGCAGGTACCAGGCATCCATGTGCATACATAGGCTTAGACAAAGCATTTGCACACATAGACAGACAGACAGACAGACAGACAGACAATTTGTAGTCATTTGATCTGAAATGTACCAGAGAAGATGCTATGATCACTGGATGGTTTTGATATTTCAGTTGTGGATCCTACCCTTTTCCCATATTTCCTTTTATTTAATAAAAGTAATTGGCATAGATGCAGTCATAGAGGAAATAAAGCCAAGCTTATGTTCGGTAGCCTGGAGCAAAAGCCAGAGGTTCAAGAAAATTTGGAAAAATCAGCCTTATTTAGTTACCAAGTTTTTAAAATGTAACCAAAGACTACCTATAAAGTTTGTTTTAGAATGAATCTAAGCAATGTGAACTGACAAGAACTTAAGATACAAAACTGAAAAACACTGCTGTGGTGTCTACTCACTTCAGTACCAGGAAGGCAAGTGCCTTCCTCTGCGGGTGCCCCATTTCAAGCTGTTCAAGCTTGCATCTGCCTAAGAAGAACCATCAGTCCGTCGCTGTCTTTACTTCTCTCGGCCACATGGTGTCACTGTTGAAACCTCCTTAGTTCACTAAAACGCTTCTTTCTCGGGGAGCAGATTGTCAGCCCCTTCCGGAGGGCCTCTAAGGGCCCTTTGTGGAAAACAGCAGCCTCCTTCAATATTGGGGCTTCCTTGTAGCAGTCCTTCATACGTAGCTATTTTAGTTTACGCATACATAGAGCTCTGCGCCCACCTTCTGGCCTTGCTTTCTCTTGAGGGCCAAGGGCAAGGGCATCAGTGTTAGCTCCAGCAACAAAGAGAGTCATTTAAGCCCAGGCTTTTGCTACACTACCTAAACTACTCTTTACTTATGCGTCTTCTGGGGCTTAATGGTATGCATGTATCCTCTAAAGGAAAATCCCACTCCGTGGAAGAAGCTGTTTTTCATTCTGCCTCTTAAGGAAAAGTGAATGTGCACCATTTTCTAAATAAAGTAATTAGGCAATGCAGGGCAAGGCTACTGTCTCTCGTGGGATTATGACAAATTATGCCAAACAGATTTTCATTCTCTAGTCTCTATTTTCAGTGATGTTAAAGATTTATAGTATAATACTTTGAGATTATATCTAGTCCTCTAGGAGTGTTTTGTCCCCCCGTTTCTCCCCCATCCTAGTACTGCCCATATTTTCATTATGTTCCATTTAAGTATCTGGATTGACTCCACATCTATTGAGAAGCAGCATATTTGGAACCAAAAGTCCTGCCTCCTGGTTCAGGATTTTAGTGATAAAATTTTGAATCCCCACTTCTGGAGAAACAGCCATGCTGGAAAGGCCAAGAGGTACCTAGAGGCAGATGGAAATGGGAAATGAATCAAGGTGGGTGGGTAGTGCAGGCCCCTTGGTATCTGCTCTGGTGTTTGCATTCTACCACAGAGCACATATGTGCTTGATCAGGGACCAGTGGATTAAAATGATAGTGTCACAGAACCACTCGACTCTGTTCCATATTTCTCATGTCTTTCCGTCCTGTATGGGGTTTCCATGAAGGATATTTATAGCACCCTTACATTGCTTTGCCTCAATTCCCTTTTTGTTTTTATTTGGGGGCTTATACTCTAGCATCCTATGGGATCCTGGGGGTTTGCAAATCATAATGGTCTGTCTTTTTTACTCACTAGAATATGCTCATGCCCATGCCTGGACAGTAAAAACACAATAAGTCTGGGGACATGGCGAATTTGTCTTGTAATCTCAGTCCATTTCTGCAACTGTAACAAAATACCACAGACCAGGTAATTATAAGTGATTGAAATTTATTTGTCTCAGTTTTAGAGCCTGGGAAGTCCAAGACTGTGGCACTATCATTCGATGTCTGAGGAGGAACAGACTCACCAAGAGACAACATGGATGTTGCTCCCCAGATGAGCCTGGGTTGAAGGACCAGCATGCAAGGCAGGACCTGGGTCAGACTCAGCAAGGCTGGGCCTGGGTATGGAGGGGAGGTGTGGAAGTAGAGAGAGTAAAAAGGAAGCATGTAGACGGGGTCCTTGCCTGGACTTGGGCCAGGAGAACATGAGCATGCAGACACCAGGTGGGCCTGGGACGGGGCATTACAGGGTGAGGTTCCTGGATCAGACATTTTCTAGCTTTTTAATGAGGGATACATACCTCAGTTTCCCTTTTTTCACCTATTATAAATGTACTACAGACATGGGTTTCAAAACCAGCCAGAGGCGGCTTCTTAGCATAGCACTGTCTGCTTTTGACCAGCTTCTCACATACATTATCTCAGCAAGACATTCCCATGCCCATGGGCGAACAACGAAGGAGAAGCTGAATGACATGTCGAACTTGCTTAGGGTAACAAAACTGGACAGGAACAGAGGCTGGAGTTAGATGTGGGTCATCTCCTCATTGCCTGTCCCCACTCCCTGTATCTTTTCTAAAGATCAACAGTCTGGTCTGGCCCTTGGCCCTAGAGGAGAGTCACAGCCAAGCCATTTTTAAAAAAGCAGCCAACTCTTCCAAGTTCTCAGAGGCCTCTAAACGGGACTTGTATGTCTAGCATGAGGGCTGTCATCTTGGGAACGCTGAGAGTTTTGTAAACACTGTCTCATTAGTCCTCATAAGATCAGACAGTTTCAAACAAATGAGTTAATGTTGGCAGGAAGTCCTTGAGATCTGAAGATTGCAAGCACGGTATGAATGAACTCACAGCAGCACCCTGGAGCCTCAACAGCCATCCCAAAACAGATGCCTTGAAGAGCTCTCCTATAAAAATGTCAGATCATAGTGGTGGTGGCAGAGATGGGGGAGGGAGGCCAGATCTAACGAGACTGACTGACTTGAAGGCAGAGTGATACCAAAGCAGACTCCATGGTGACTGTGGTCCTTTACCACTGCCTGAAAAACAAGGTGAATAGAAAAGGATGCTAAAACGGTGTCCAGGCTCATTGGAAGAGAGTACTGGGAAAGACTCATGGCATTTGCTGCAAGATTGGGGAATTTGACGTGCGTGTTTCCAGAATTCATCATTTTTGGTGGTCGTAATTCTGCTTACTAGAATCATCCCAAGAGCTTTTAAAACTCCTGACATGAAGGAAAGGGCTAGAGTCACTGGACCACAGTTTCAGAGGATGGGGCTGATCAACCCACATAGCTTTTAACAGTGCCATAGTGATTTTAATTGATGATTGTGATCTGACATCCATTGAGGATTAATTGGTGATGTCATCCAAATCTAAGAATCACTGTTATAAGGGTGACACTTTGTGCAGAAGTAGTAATCCTCAGCCTTGGCAATTGCTGGAATAAAGTAGAAACTGTTGGTTTTTTTTAAACTGCATCAAGTTCACAAAAAAACTGAGTAGAGGTTCAGTCTGCATAGACCTCCCATCTCTGTGTACACAGCTGTTCCTACCCGTATGTAGCCTCCCCTGCTAATCATTAGAAAGTCTGTAAACATGAGGAAATTAAGTGATACATTCTTGAATAACAAATGGCTCTAATAATAAACCAAAATAGAAATTTATAAAAAACTTGAGACAAAAATTAAAAGACAACATCACCAAACATTGGGATTCATCAAAAGTAAGTCGAAAAAGGCAGTTTTCTGCCTTTCTACCAAATGTGTATTTGCTAGAAATATATATATATATATATATATATATCAACCAATCTAACTATACGTATCACATAGCCAAAAACAAAATAACAAGTGAACTGATAAAACCAACAGGCACTTTTCAAAAGAAAAACAATATCCAGGAAGTATGTTTTTAGTGCTCATATCCCTAGACACCAGGGAATGCAAAGAGGTCACTTACAGAAGATATCTACATATATGCTCAGGTCACATTGGGTGACGTAAAAGCAGAACACACTGCCACCTCAGAAGCCCCATCTTCTCAGATACTGTCAGTGCCTAAGATAATCATTGATCTTGGGAGCCAAACAGTAGTTTAAATGTCCCGTGTCAGCCATGTTTTATACTCTACAATAAGGATTACATCGACAGACATACTGAGTGTTACTGTAGGAGACAATGGAGTGGCTTTTGTTAAAAAAATAAATAAATAAATTCAGGTATCTCAGTTTAAAAGCTAGCTGAACTGGCTCCTTCATCTCCATAGTAACAGCTTCCACTTCTTTATAAAAACAATACCTGTTTGTGACAACCTAATGCTTTCGGTTGCAGAGAAGGTCACCCCATATTTTACATAGAATATTACAACAGCATCTCCAAGGTGACCAAGGCATCAGCATATATGTGCAGATCACCAGACAGCATCTTTACTACATATCTGCACTCCTATATCCCAAATTGCTCAACATCTAAATCCATTAATTGCATTTCAGTTTGAAACTTTTTCTTGATTTGGTGTTTCAAACACTAGCATCAAGTTATCTGTGTTGTTTTTGGCCCTTAATGTAATGAGGTCTCTGTGCCAGTGCATTTTAATATTTTGGACTGGTTGGTGAAGTTCACCCCATGGCCAGGTTGCATTTATAGCAGTATGCATCAAAGCGTTTAGAACACAGGATGAGCTACAGCAAGAAGACTTGAGATGCCTCTGTGCTCTACAGGTTCACAACCCCCAAGATGACCTCCCAGCTGGCCTAGTTAATGAGGTCGATGGATGCCTCCAGCATCTTATCCAGGAAAGAGGCTTGAACCAGGCATACTTGAACATGGTGGCAGAGTTACAGTGATGGGCTAGAGACCATACTAAAGATGGAGATGTGGCCAGTTTAGGGCTCCTGGGTATCAAAACAAAATCAGTAGGGTAGAAATCAGTCAGACAATCACCTGAAATGGCTGTCATCAAGGAAACAGACCGCAAATGGTAGTGAGGAAGTGAGGAAATGGGGGGAAAGGAGCCATTCCTCATTCACTGATGGCAGTATAAACTGGTATGGTCACTATGGAAATCAGTGTGGCGCTTACTCAAAACTACCATATGCCTCTGCTGTGCAACTCCTGGGCACATACTCAGAGAACTGTATATCCCATTGCAAAGGTGTTTGCTCATCCTTTGCTCAGTGCTGCTCTATCTATTGACACTAACAAGGAAATGGAATCAGCCTAGACACCTACCAGCAGATGAATAAAAAAAAAAATGGAGTGCATGTACACACCGTGGAATTTTACTCAGCTGTAAGGAAAAATGAATTTATGAAATTTGTAGGAAAATAGATGGATCTGGAAAGTGAGGGGACCAAAACTCAGAAAAACAAAACTGCATGCTCTGTCTCATATGTAGATCCTAGCTTGTAATATATGTATCCATGTGTGTGAGGGGTTGTAAAAGTGAGTAGAGCTGTTAACAACTAGAAAGGAGACCAAGAAAGAGGAAAAGGAAGTGCTGGAGAATGGGGAGGGGAGGGCAAAAGGACATATGACCCAAAAGAACAAAAGAGCTTAAGGCAGGGAATGATATTGAGGGGGTGAGGAAAAAGGAGTGGGGAAATGAAGAAAAGGCATAGAGGTTTGAATGAGATGTCCCTCACAAGTCTAGGGCATGTGAACACTTGAACAACCAACTGCAGTTGGTTGCTGTTTGGGAAGGATTAGGAAGAATGACGTTGTTGAAGGAAGTGTGTCACTGAGGTTGGGCTTAAGGTTTAAAGCCTCCTGCCATCCCCAGTGTGCCCTCTCTGCCTCCTGTTTGCAGATTACGATGTGGGCTCTCAGGTGTTCCTGCTCCCAAGCCCTGACTCCACCATCATGGACTCTAACCCTTTGAATCCGTAAGCCCAATTAAATGCTTTCTAAAATAAGTTTCCTTGTCCATGGTGTTTTGTCACAGCAATAGAAAAGAAACTAAGACAGTAAGATCATCTACTAAAACATACTTTGTTTGAAAATGACATAAAGGTAACTACTTAGAATTCTCATTTTAAATTAAACTAAATTTGATCAACAACAACAAAACAAAAACCCAAGAACAATTAAACCCAAAATTTCAGGGGGAAGGAAATAATAAAGACAGGGCAAAAAGCAATGAAACCAGGAATCTAACAGTAAAAACCTCTGAGACAAATTAGTTTTCAGAAAAGATAAAAGCAATTGACATATAATTTTGACTAACCAGGAAAAAAGAGAGAATCCAAGCATATAAAAGTACAAATGAGAGAGAAGATATTACAGTTGATACTACAGAAATATGAGCAATCATAAGAGACTATTATGAACAATACATTGATAAAATTTATAATTTAGAAGAAACCCAAAAATTCCTAAAAACACAACCTTTCAAGAGTAAGTCATGAAGAAACAGAAAATCTGGAGAGATTAATAGAAAGCCAGATTATGAAATCTGTTTAGGTGTCTATCAGTAGATGAACAGATAAGGAAAACATGAGACATGTACACAACGAAGCTTTATTAAGCCACAATGAAGGAGGAAAATATACCATTTGCAGGAAAATGGATGGGCCTGTAGATCATCGTGTTAACTGAAATAAGCTAGTCTTACAATGTGGAACGTAGGGACAACATGAAAGTAAAAGAAAGACTACTAGGGATGTAGAAAGAGATGAGACAGAAGGGGAAATAAAAAAGGGCAGCAAAGGGGCAAATGTGATCAAAGTACATTATAGATATGTGCATGAAATATTTGAAAATACTTATACGTATATTTTTAAATGCTCAAAGAAAAACATAACATTGACTTCATGGATGGATTTAATTAAACATTGACAGAATTAGTGCTTATACTTCTCACTCTTCCAAAAACTGGAAAAATACTACAAATGTATTTTATTAAGTCAGCATTACACCTATGCCAAAGCAAGATAAGGACTTAAGATGTGCAATTTAAACCAATATCTCCTAGGAACACAAAAGTGAAAATCCCTGACCATCCTAACAAAGCATACTCAACACATGGTGAAGTGAGAACTCTCCCTGGAACACAAATATGGTTCAAAATATGCAAATTAATAGCTTGGGTCGGGGAATTATATTGAGAGGATGAGGAAAAAGAGGAATGGGCAAATGAAGAAATAAAGTGGTTTGAATGAGATGTCCCCCATTAGTCTTGGGCACTTGAACACTTGAAATATGTTGTTTTCACGACAATACAACTATGTTTTTATTACTGTGGCTCTGTAGTATAATTTGAAATTAGGTGTGATGTCATTGATGCAATCCCCAGAAATACTCTTTTTGTTCAGGATTGCTTTAGCTATTCAGTCCTTTGAATTTCTGTATGAATTTTAGGATTTTTTATTAGTCTATTAATTAATTTACGTGTCAAAATACACAAATTAATAGATGAAATAGACCACACAAGCAAAATGAAAGGTGGAATCAGACAATTATCTTTGACAACTTTCTGTGTCTTTTCATAACTAAGTATCTCAACAAATTAGGCAATCCCAGTGATAAAAAGTTGAGAACTTTCTCTGTAAGACCAGAGACAAGGAGCTCACTCATGTCACTCCTATTCAACAAGGCACTGGAACTCAGTCAGTGTAATTAGGGAAGAGAAGAGATTTTTTTTTTATTCAAAATTAGTGCTGGAGAGATGGCTCAGCAGTTGGCAGGACTTGCCGCTCTTGCAGAGGACGTGGTTCCCATCACCCATACAGGGGCTCACAGTCATCTATAACTTAGTTTCAGGGTATTCAACATTGTCTTCTGGCCTCTGATGGTAGGAGACAAACGTGTGGTGCACAAACATACATGCAGGCAAAACACTCATACACATAGAATAAAATAAATAAATCTTTAAAATTAAATTAATGTTTGAATCCAAATTAAAGAGGAAGAAGTTAAATTATCTTTGTTTACAAATGATACTATATTATTTATAAAACTCCAAAGATCCCACCCTAAAAACTATTAAAAGAAATAAATGGGGCTGGAGAGATGGCTCAGTGGTTAAGAGCACTGGCTGCTCTTCCAGAGGTCCTGAGTTCAATTCCCAGCAACCACATGGTGGCTCCCAACCATCTGTAATGAGATCTAGTGCCCTCTTCTGGCATGCAGGCAGAACACTGTATA
>CABHPP010135998.1:20314-31185 GCA_902168425.1 Peromyscus attwateri | reverse complement strand
GCTGGAGAGATGGCTCAGAGGTTAAGAGCACTGACTGCTCTTCCAGAGGTCCTGAGTTCAATTCCCAGCAACCACATGGTGGCTCACAACCATCTGTAATGAGATCTGGTGCCCTCTTCTGTATACATAATAAATAAATAAATCTTAAAAAAAAAAAGAAAGAAAGAAATGAATTCAGTAAAGTTGCAGAATACTAATCAATATCTAAAAATTCCAACCAAAATTCCAGTGACATTTGTAGCTAGAGTTTTCCTGCCTGGCCCACAGTCAGGGCAAATCTCTGTCACCAGCCAGTCCCACAGCCACTCAGACCCAACCAAGTAAACACAGAGACTTATATTGCTTACAAACTGTATGGCCATGGCAGGCTTCTTGCTAACTGTTCTTATATCTTAAATTAATCCATTTTTATAAATCTATACCTTGCCAAAGTGGTTCGTGGCTTACCGACATCTTCACATGCTGCTTGTCATGGTGGCGGCTGGCCGTGTCTCTGCCTCAGCCTTCCACTTCCCAGAATTCTTCTCCTCCTTGTTCCGCCTATACTTCCTGCCTGGCCACTGGCCAATCAGTGTTTTATTTATTGACCAATCAGAGCAATTTGACATACAGACCATCCCACAGCACGTGGTATTGTATTCCCCAAAATACTGTGCACTCTAATAAACTTATCTGGGGTCAGAGAACAGGACAGCCACAATATTAAACATAGAGGTTAGGCAGTGGTAACACACGCCTTTAATCCTAGCATTCCAGAGGCAGAAATCCATCTGTTCAAGGATACAGCCAAGCATGGTGACTCATGCCTTTAATCCCAGAAAGCAAGCCTTTAATCCCAGGGAGTGATGGTAGAAGGCAGAAAGATATATAAGGTGTGAGGATCAGAAACTAGAAGTATTTGGCTGGTTAAGTATTTGGCTGGTTAAGCTTTCAGGCTTTCAAGCAGTAGTTCAGCTGAGAGCCATTCAGATATGAGGACACAGAGGCTTCCAGTCTGAGGAAACAAGATCAGCTGAGAAGTTGGCCAGGTGAGGTTAGCTGTGGCTTGTTCTGCATCTCTGACCTTCCAGCATTTACTCCAATAACTGGCCTCAGGTTTGATTTTATTAATAAAGACTCTTTAAGATTCTGCTACAGACATTCTTCATAGAAATAAAAAAATCTTAAAATTCATACAGAAACCCTAAAGATTGAATAGCTAAAGTAATCCTGAACAAAAAGAGTATTTCTGGGGATTGCATCATACCTGATTTCAAATTACACTACAGAGCCATAGTGATAAAACAGAATTTCATTGTCATGGAAACAGCATCATAGAGCCATGGAATAGAATAGAGGACCCAACTATGAGGCCAGACAACTACAGGCCCCAATTTTTTACAGGGAAGATGAATATACACTGAGTGAAAGGCAATGTCTTCAACAAATGATATTTGGAAAATTGAGTATCTACATGAAGAAGAATAAGACTAAGTTCTTACCTCTCACCCTTCACAAAAAATCAACTCTAAATGGACTGGAGGCCTCAACATAAGATCTGAAACTCTGAAACTTCTAGAAGAAACAGTAGAAAGTACATGTCAAGATGTGGACATAGCAAAGGACTATCTGAGCAGGAACTCCAATTGCTCAGGAAATGAGGATATGACTCCTTCATAAGATTTGCCTATATGAAGCTGGGCACAGTGGCACACACCTTCACTCCCAGCACTCAGGAGGCAGAGGAAGGTGGATCTCTGTGAGGTCAGCCTGGTCTACATAGTGAGCTCCAGGACAGCAGAGCTACACAGTGAGACACTGTCTTTTAAAAAAAAAAGTTGCCTATAGGTAAGTCTATAGTGCATTTTCTTGGTTGATGATTGATAGGGGAGGACCCAGCTCATTGTGGGCAGTGCCACTCATGGAGTGGTGGTCCTGGGTTATAAGACAGCAGGATGAGCAAGTCATGAGGAGCAAGTCAGTAAGCAGCACCGTTCCACAGCCTCTGCATGAGCTCCTGCCTCTGGGTTCTTGCCCCACCTTGAGTTCCTACTCTAACTTCCTTTATTGATGGACTGTGACGTGGAAATGTAAACTTAATAAACTCTTTAATTCCCAAGTAGCTGTTGGCCATGGTGTTTTATCACAGCAATAGAAACCCTAACTTATACAGAAGCCAATAATCAACAAATAAGATCTCATGAAATTAAAAATCTTTTGTATAGCAAAGGAAACTGTCAGTCTGGTGAAGACACAGCACCCAGAATGGGAGAATATCCTTGCCAGATATGCATCTCACAGAAGATTAGCATCTGAAGTGTACAAGAAACTAAACATCAAAGAAACAACCCTGTGAGTTACTAGTGCTTCCTTCAATCTTCTCTCTGCAGTGGGTAGTAGTTAATGCAGAGATCTCATAACTGGTCAAAATTCAGTGTGAGGGCTCAGTCCTAAATAGGTTGTTTGTGTTAACCCTGTGCCCATTGCTAAAGTTTCAAAAGAGAGGGCAGAAAGAGCCAGAGAATGGGGAGGAGCCCTGTGAAGTGCTGCCTCCGGGACATGATGTGGCAATTGCACTCATGAACTATGAACTTACTGCAGCCATGATTACTGCACAAGACCTGCTTAATAGGCAGAGCTAATTGGACTCAGTGTTTTTTTTTTTTTAAGGAGAAGACAGGAAGTGGAGAGAGGTGTCTTGGGGGGAGTGGGATGGGGAATTGGTGATGGATATGGCCATAGTGTCTTAGTTGGAGTTTCTATTGCCATGAAGAGACACCATGACCACAGCAACTCTTGCAAAGGAAAGCACTTAATTGGGTGGGTGACTTACAGTTGAAAAGTTCAGTCTGTTGTCATCATGGTAGGAAATAGTGGCCAGCAGGCAGACATGGTGCTGAAGAAGGAGCTGAGAGTTCTACATCTTTGATCTGTAGGCAACAGGAAGTGAACTGAGATGCTGGACAGTTTCTAGAGCATAGGAAACCTCAAAGCCCACCCCCACAGTGACATATTTCCTCCAACAAGGCCGTACCTCCTAATAGTGCCACTCCCTATGAACTTATGGGGGCCAATTACATTCAAACCATCACACATAGCATCAAACTTTCCTCTAAGTTTGTATTTATACTCCGTTAGTAGATTACTGTAACTCTTAGACCTCACCAGAGGAGCTTCTTTGTACAATATGTGGTAGTGAATTTTATAAAAAGAAAGAAAGAAAAGAAAACAACATCCCAAAAGGTCAAAGTGTGAAGAATAAGTGTCATTGGAGTTCTCAGCCACAAATGGGATATCTGTTTCATATACCCTCTACCCTAGGCTCAGGGATTGTCTCAGAAGAGGAAACAGGAAGAGTGTAAGAGCCAAGGAGAAGCAGTGTCATCTGGACATGACAAGACTGCTGTACTCTTGAATTCACAGCATCTGTGGTTGCCTAGACAAGATCAAGCCAGTCAATATATCAACATGGATGGGGAGGGACTCATGAGCCCCACCTCTAACTGAGGAATGATTGACAGATGATGGCTTCTGAGGGAAGGAGAGTCTGTTTTCTTTTAAAATGTAGCCTCTGGTAAGTCAACCACACTCCAGTGGTGGCACCACACTCATGAGTATCTGAGCAGCACAAATTGGACTTGATGAGTTATTAAAAAGAGAGAGGAACATGAAGTGGAGAGAGATAGGGAAGTGGATGGTGGGTCTGAGAGGAGTTGGAGGATAAGAGTGCTATGAATATGACCAAAACACTTTGCATGAAATTCCCAAAAATTAATAAAAATATTTTAAATGTAAAGACATGAAGGGGAAAGAGGGTCTCTAAGGAAATTGAGGTCAGATATGACCAACACACATTGTTTACATGTATGAAGTTGTCAAAGAATAAATAAAAGGCATTTTATTAAAATTAAAATAAATTAATTAAAATACAGCTATAAGATTTCCTCCCCAAGCTGCCTTTGTCATAGTGTTTTACAACAGCAGTAGAAACCCTGACTAAGACAGGAATTAACATCCAAGACCCGTAAGGAACTCACACAATTCAACAGCAAGCGAGATAACCACAAACAAATGGACTTAGAGGGGGCACTAAAACTGACTACATGTTTTTCCAAAGAAAACACACAGATTGCCAATGTTTTAATATGAAAATGTACTCAGCATGTTTAATTACAAGGAAAATGCATATCAAAACCACAGTGAGATATGGCCTCACTTTCATAAGAATACTACCAAAAGACCAGACAGATAGATGCTAGCAAAGGGATGTGGAAAGGGGCCTGTGTGTTATTGTCGGGCTGTGGAAACTGGCCCAGTCACTGGAGAGGAGAATGTGGGGGGTCTGAAAAATGTTAAAAATAGAACTACTGTGTGCTCCAACAACACCACTTCTGGATATTCATCCAAAGGAAATAAAATCACTACGTCATCGGAGGGCTGCCTCCCTGTGTTTGCTGCCTGCAAACCTATCTACAGTAGCTGAGACAGGGAAGCAACTGAAGTGTTCATGAATGTGTCAATGGATTTTAAAAATGGACACAGATATGCTGGACTATTGCTCAGCTATCAAAAAAGAATAGTCTGTCATTTGCAATAACATGGATGAATTTGTAGGATATTTGCTAAGTTAATAAGTCAACTACAAATTCTCAGTTGTATGTAGAATCTAAAACTGTTTACTTTGTAGCAGCAGAGACTAGGATGTGGTTTCTAAGATCTAGATTTTGAGAAACGTGGGCTTGTGGGTCAAAGTCACAAAAGGTCAGTTACAAATTCTGAGGACTGGTGGACAGCATGGTGACTACAGCCAGAAGCACTGTACTGGATGTTTGCTAGAGTGGTTGGGCTGTTTAGTGTGTCAACTCCACACAAGTCAGGGTCCTCTGGGAAGAAGGCATCTTAGTTGAGGAAACGCCTCCATCAGATTGGCCTAAAGAGTCTGTGGAATATTTTCCGGATTGATGATTGCTGTAGGAGGGACCTGATTGTTATAGCCCATATCTCCTTTGGGGGTCCAGAGCATAAAAGAGAGCAAACTGACCAAGCCACACAGAGCAAATCAGTAAGCAGTGTTCCTCTGTGGTGGTCACTGCTTCAGTTCCTGCCTCTAGGTTCCTGTCTTTAGGTCCTGTCCTACCTGCCCTTAGTGATGAAGTGTGACTTGGGAGTTGTAAGATGAAATAAACCCTTTTCTCCCCAAGTTGCTTTTTGTCATGGTATTTTATTACAGCAACAGAAACCCTTACTAAGACAGTGATTGATGTGGGTGGGCCTAGCCCATTGTGAGCAGGATCACCCCTAGGCAGATGGTCCTGGGTGATAAAAGAAAGCAGACTGGGCAAGCTATGGAGAGTATGGTAGTGTAAGCAGCACTCCTCCATGGCTTCCGCTTCAGTTCCTTCCTCTAGGTTCCTGCTTTGAGTTTCTGCTGTGACTTCCCTTCATGATGAACATCAATCCATCCAGCGGAAATAAACTCTTTCCTCCTCAAGTTGCTTTTCATCATGATTTTATTAAAAAGATGTTAATAAATCAACAACAGTTACTTGAGCCTGAATCATCTCACTGTAACATAAAAGACAACAAAGTGGTATTGCCAGAAGACCAGCAGGTAGGTGGGTGTTACACCACAAACGTCAAATGCATAGTTCCTCTGTGTATGTGTACAGTGGATTATCTGAGGGAAGACATGAAAAGAAACCTCCAGATCCTGAAATTGTCTCATTCTTAATATGGATGATGGTTACATCATTTAAATGAAAATAAATATTCATTGGGCCATACATTTTATTGTATATAAAAAGTAACATAAATAAAGGTGATACTTAATGGTTACCAGCACATTTCGAAGTGCTGACTTTAGTTTTAGGATAAATGCTTTATCTAAAGAGTTGCCTTCAATAGTCTTAAAGAGATCCCAGCCTGGCTACTTAGGTTTTGCTTTCGAATCTTTCTAGGCATCATCAGGTGTCTGAGACAGTACTGGCTAATGTGATTGTCCCTGAGCCCTGCCTGCACTTGAACACAGGATATCTGTGCACGGAACAGATGATGAGAATTACAAGAAGAGGAACCCTTGGTACAGTATTCCAACTGGAAGATGTATCTGTTTAATACAGATATCTAGGAAGAACATTTAGGGGACCAAAATGTCCCTCCTATTTTATAGACCATCTTGATTGTGACTGATGCATACAAGGAGCCCTTTCTCTGTTTTGAGAAGTTAGTATGATAGCAGAGGTTACATCCAGAAGCATGACCTCATTAGGGGATGAAGTAAAAAGGTGGGTTCAGCTGTCCTGGTTTGTGAAATCTTCCTGTGTCATCTCATGTAGCAGTCATGTGTTCTTTGTAAGAGCTGGTTGTTAAGAAACCTTTTTGTGTGCTGGGGTATGTTAATACAGGACTAGGGGACAGCAGGAATCAACCTGAAATTGAGCTTTGAGAAAATCTAGTAGTCTTCTTGAACTCCAGTAATTCAAATATGTGTTATCTAAATTGAACAGGAAACACGCACCCCCCCCCGACACACACACGCTTAATGTCAAAGGAGAAAAAGAAATAATTTTTAATTGCATAAAATCTGTGAGTCAACTTTTCTTTTCTTTTCTTTTTTTTTTTTTTGGTTTTTCGAGACAGGGTTTCTCTGTGTAGCTTTGCGCCTTTCCTGGAGCTCACTTGGTAGCCCAGGCTGGCCTCGAACTCACAGAGATCCGCCTGCCTCTGCCTCCCGAGTGCTGGGATTAAAGGCGTGCGCCACCAACGCCCGGCTACTTTTCTTTTTATTAAGGCATATCACATTATTTCCACAGACCAGCTTTTGCCAACTTCTACAAATTTTAAACCATTCTCTGACTTCGGATAATAGAAACAAGGAAAATGAACCAGTATTACAAAAAGTTCTGACTTAAAAAAATGTTCAAAGTGAGAGTGCACCATCAATTTCATTTTTTTTAAAAAAAAAAAAGATACATAGATGCTTGAAGAAAGAAAGAAAAAAGTTACTAGACTAAGCAGAAGTTACATGCCAATGTTTTCCAAACACTGTACAGAAATTAGGGCTCCCCCTATTATTTTTAGTCTAGCAACCCTTCCAGCCTTGCCTGGCCCATCCATCCACCTATTTGCAGGTGTAATTATCTCCCGGTGTCTCCTTTAGAATGACTTTTCTGTCTGACTATAAGGACAGTGGCTTTCTCCTGTACTTAAAGAGATTGCTTTAGGGACTGTAGATAGGTTCCTAAATGATTATTTGGTATGCATCTTCCATTTCTTGGTTTTGATTTCTTTCTAAAAGCAATGTGCACTTATTGTAGAACTTCAGAAAGTTTAAGTAAGTCAATTAAATCAAGACAAAAAATCCTAAAAGTTGATTAAAATCATTTAACATATTAAATATCTATGCACATATAGATATAAATATAGAACGCATTATGCTCTGTTTTGAAACTTTTAAAAAACAATTACTTTATGTTTTGCCTCCATGGTAAGTAAGTAAGGTGTCAGATCCCTGGAACTGGGGTTCACAGACAGCTATAGAGCTGCCATGTGGATGCTGGGAATTGAACCTGGGTCCTCTCGAATACTAGCCAGTGCTCTTAACCACTGAGACATCTCTCCGACCACTTTTTTGAAGTTTTTTAATGGCTATATAGTCTACATTACTTACTCTGACTTAGTATCTCCTTTTGGTCACACTGTTCTGGTGCCATTTCATCAAAACAACTCTTTGTTATCAGACAGTATTAGTTTTGTCATGGTGATGAAAAATCCCTGACAGGAAGAAAAAGGAGAAAAGACAATTCTCATTCACAGATGCGTAGAGTTTGGTTCATTTTGGCAGGGGAGGTATACCAGGGAAGTGGTGGGAACACGGGGCAGAGACTATTCGCATCACACTGGGACAGGAAGTAGAGAAAGGGGCTTGGTCCAGGGCTTTGGCTAAAACCTTCAAAGGCTCAACCTCCGTAGCCTATTGTTTTTAGGCAGGTCTCACTTCCTAAAGGATCCATAACCTCCCCCAAGTAATTCCATCAGCTGGGAACACTCCAAACAGGAGCCTGTGGCTTACGATAATCTCTGGGAACTAAACTATTGTGAACATTCTTAATTATGTTCCAAAAATAAATTTCTAAAGGTAAAAATATCAAGTGAGTATGGGTATACACACTGTATCCAATCTGCAGTTTGAAGAGCTGCGCTAAGCCTCATAGTTCTCTACATGAGAAAAGAGTGGTGGAAATGGTATCAGAAAGCTCACCTACATGAAGAAATTAAAATTGTGATGATGGCAGCATACCATGATCTTCTTAGATTTCACTTCAGGAAATGTTTTTTATATAGGTGGACATCTGTGATTTGGTTAAAAAAAAAAAAAAAAAAAGCTACAAACATCCAGAAGCCATGCCTGCTCTTCAAGTGATCAGAATCTACAATAGTTTTTATTATGTTTTTGTGTTGCCAGATAATAAGGAATTATTTTGGTACAATCTCCCAAGGGGATTCTAGACAAATGTAGATGGCTAGAACATCTTAGACCCAGAGTACTGGCTAAAAACAGAACTGCACAATGATGCAGGCTGTCTTGTGAACGTTGTTTCCTCTGAACGATAGCGATGTCTGTTAATAAGGAATACACAAACGAAGGGAAACTTGGAGTCACTTAAATTTGGACACTAAGGTAAGGATGATGGAGAGTCAGTCATAGGAGTGGAAGGGATGGTGTTCAGTGTGGGAGTGGCTGAGTTCCAGTGTGGTGTGGTGAGACCGTGCACTGAGCAGGGGGGCATGCAAATATAAGACAAGGTGGGACTGAGCGGATGACCTGTAAAGGGCAGGGTCTTGAACTGATGAGAATAAAATGTCGGCATTAAATCTAACTTTGTGGTAGAATCTGACAGAAAAGGTAGAAGCCAAGCGTTTCTTTCTGTGACACACTTAACTTCTAAGACTTCCAAATAAACTTAGGCCCAAAGGCTCCCTGTTACCCACCCTCACATGAATAATCCTTCTATTTTGTGTTCTGTTCTGCAGAGCGTATTATCTGTTTAAAGTTAAGAAAGGTACCCAGGCATCAGTGGCACACGATTTTAATCCCAGCACTCAGGAGGCTGAGCCAGGCGGAACTCTGTGAGTTCGAGGCCAGTCTGGGCTACAAAGTGAGTTCCAGGACAGGCTCCAAAACTACACAGAGAAACTCTGTCTTGAAAGACCAAAAAGAAAAAAAGAAAGGTAATTTTCTGATTTGTGTGGTCTTGGGTAAATAGAGCTACATTAAAACACGTTCCTGATACATGGCTCACCATTGTCTTTTTAAACAGAAAATGGAGAGAAAACACTCATGATGAACTTAAATGTATGTCTTAACTCCTGAAGAGAAAAAACACGTATCATTGGTTTTTGGTTAAGTTTTAAAAGTCTTTGCATATTTTACATAGTTTTAGGCTAACTATGCTAGCCTGGTTCCTATATGGCAAACAAATTAACTTTCGTCTGACTTAATTTTAAAATTAGCAATTTACTTTTGCCCAGAACAGCACACTATATTTTAATATACTATTAAAATTGAATTAAGTAGAAGAGGATAGAACTTTTCAAGCCACACCTTCTTCTAGTGCTTATCAGAATGTACAAATTCTGCTCTACTCAGAGTGAACTTACTCTTACTTTGAATTACTTTCTCAATTTTTGAATGCCTAAACATCTCTGTTTCCATAGTGCAGAACAATCCCATGCTGCATACAACTAACAGTCATGGGACCGAGCCATTGTGGAGTGCTTTCTCCACGCTCTATAACTTTTGAATAGCTGGAACTGCTTTTGTATGGACTGGACTGTATTTTTTTTTACATGCTCATAGCTTATAACTTGAAAAGTAAAATAAAATTTTCATTTTTAAAAGCTTTCTAAAATGGGATGGGGCAGGAAGGATCTTGAGATCTGTGGCCCAGTGCTTCTGAGCCCATGCGTTTCCTTGGTCACTAGCCACAGCCATACTCAATAAACTCTCTTTCTGTCACCTTACATATAACCTTGATACAGATGTTTGCCTTGGGAAACGAGAAACTGGAAACTTCGGTTTTGGCTCCTAGCCTCCCTCAGATCCACGTCCTTGGTAACTGTCTCCCTTCTGGGTTCTCATACCTTCCTTTTCCAGTGGGTCCTGTGTTTTTCTGAAGCTCATCTGCTCCTTGTCTCTCAGGAAGGAGGCAAAATGGGGAGGTGGAAAATTATGGGGGAGTGAGAAAGGAAAGGAGCCCCTCACCTAGGGGAGAAACAGGAATTCCAGGGTGATGCTGTGGTGGTTTGAATAAAAATGACCCCCATAGGCTCATAAGAAGTGGCACTACTAGGAGGTGTAACCTTGTTGGAGTTGATGTGGCCTTGTTGGAGGAAGCATGTCACTTGGGGTGGGCTTTGTGGTTTCAAATGCTCGAGCCAGGTCTAGTGTCACTCTGTCTTCCTTCTGCCTGCCAATCTGTATGTGAAGCTCTCAGCTACCTCTCCAGCACCACGTCTGCCTGCCCGACATCATGCTCCCACTATGATGACAATGGACTGAAGCTCTGAACCTGTAAGCCAGCCCCAGTTAAATGCCTTCCTTTATGGGAGTTGCTGTGGTCATGGTGTCTCTTCGCAGGAATAAAAACCCTAACTAAGACAGATGGCAAGTGCTCTAGGCTTTTTCCCTTTCCGTCTAGAAACCTGCAGTTTCCTAGGAATCTCGTCAGAAACCAATCTACATGAAAAGGACATGCACTAAACCCCTTGTCAAGCTCTAGGAGCTCCTGGTTTTTACCATGTTAGATTACAACTCCATCCCAGGTGTCTCTGGGAAAACCTATAATTCTCTCTCTTTTTTTTTTTTTTTTTTTTTTTTTTTTTTTTTTTTT
>CABHPP010135998.1:9532-20214 GCA_902168425.1 Peromyscus attwateri | reverse complement strand
CCGCCTGCCTCTGCCTCCCGAGTGCTGGGATTAAAGGCGTGCGCCACCAACGCCCGGCTTATAATTCTCTTATTAAAAAAAGAAAAGGAGAAAACAGTTTCTTAACCAACTTTTTTGTTTTTGTTTTTGTTTTTTGAGACAGGGTTTCTCTGTGTAGCTTTGCACCTTTCCTGGAACTCACTCTGTAGCCCAGGTTGGCATTGAACTCACAAAGATCTGCCTGCCTCTGCCTCCCGCGTGCTGGAATTAAAGGCATGTGCCACCACTGCCTGGCTCTTAACCAACTTTTAAAATGCAATTTGAGAGCCGTTGAAATGATTTGTATGACTAACCCTGACAATTTCTGACAATTTCTAAGCTTCCTTGAAAAGCCCCTACCCACACTTGGGTCTGTCTTACTCTCTGACACTCTTTCTTGAGAAGCCCACACTGACACTTGGGTATGCCTTTCTTTCTGAGTGGCTTTCTCCTAGCCCACAGTCTTAAAACGTATATTAAACTCTCTTTAACAAAGTTACCAGTTTGTCTTTATACTGGCTAATCCTGAAGTTCTTTTCTGCATTGAAGCCACAAATCACAATTGAGGCTGCATTGGGGTCTATAAAAGACTTCGGTTTGCTGGGGCAGAGCTATGCATCTGTACCCTCACCGCTGGTAGGAAGAGAGTCTATTTTTTGTTCTCCAGACCCTTTTCCTTCATTGGGTTACACACAGGCAGCTTCCGATCTTTATCTTACCTTTCTGGATTTTTCTATTGCAGAGATTTTAACCCCATGCCCAAGAGGTCCCGATCAGCCCATGGGTAGATATTTAGGAGATGGGATCAAACTTCAGTGTAAAAGCAATAGCAGCATTACTTTTTATAAGCCTCTAACCAAAATGCCGACTAGATTTCCTTTAATTAAGACTACACGCAATTAACCAAAGTAGTATTGAAACTAATGTCACATTTTGATCTAGCGTATTTGTATATGTTTCCATATCACACTGAACTACTATTGGCTCCTCAAAAATCTCAGTTTAATTGACATCTTGTTCTAAAGGTGTAAGTTTTTATTTATTAGGCTTCAGCTAGAACAACTGTCTGCTTGTCTACAGATATGAAGCCACATAGTACGATATCAAGACAGCTACTATATAATTCTATCTTAAAATTTTTTATTTTATTTTTGTGGATGGATGTTTTGCTTACATGTGTCTGTGTACCACATGCAAGCAATACCTGTAGGAGCCAGAAGAAGGCATGGGATCCACTGGAAGTGGAGTTACAGATGGTTGTGAGCTGCCATGTGAATGCTGGTACTGAAAACTAGGTCCTTTGGAAGAGCAGTCAGTACTCTTAACCACTGAGCCATCTCTCTAGCCCCAATTTTAATTTCTTTGATAAAATAGTCCAATGTATTGGTTTACTACTTATGTCCATATATTTTATTTTATGTGTTTATAGGTATTATTAGAAAAAGTCTTCAGGCTTCCCCAGACTGCCAGAGTGATCATAGCACAAATATGGTAGAAGTCTGGGTCAGGAATCACAGCAGATTCATTGCCCAAAGGAAGAGTGCTCCTTTCTATCAGTGAGTAAAACTCTATTAGATTTCTTCTCTGTTGCCTAGGACAATGAACCAAAGCTAAACCCTCTGTATAAAATTCCAGATGTTATGATGATCTGAATGCATCTGTTTAACAGTTGGTCCCTGGATGGTTTTAGGAGGTGGTGGAAACTTTAGAAGTGGAACTTAGTTGGAGGAAGTGGGTTGCAGGAGGACATGCTTTTGAAGGCTACATCTGTCCCCAGTCCCTTATACAACCTGCTTCCTATCTACCATGAAGTGACCAGTGTCCTCCTCTCCATGCTCCTACCACCTTTCCCACAAGCCTAGGATCAGTGCAGCCTGTGACCCCAGGATGAAATCTCTGAAACTGTGGGCAAAATAAATAGTTCTAGTTCCCTCTAAATAGTTCTGCCAAACAGTGGATTAAGGGATCCTTTTACATCAAAACAAAACCAGAACAAGACAAAAACCAAACAAAAATGTAGTTTGTGCACTAAGAGAGAAAAAAACATGCTACCTTACCCAGGAGTTTGATTGTTGCAGCACCCAGCAGAAAAGAAAGATACCTAGCTGGCTTGACAGCCTCAAGAGATAGCATAGCCGTGATCATCTGTTGATAGAAAGAAGAAGGTAGAAGAGAGGATAAGACAGGGAAATCAGGAGAGAGGACCCAGAGGAAAGGAAGACCTCAGCATAGATGCCATTCATCCTGTAGACCACAGACAGGGAGGGAAAAGCAGGAGCTGGAGGACCACACCATTGGCGTGTCCCACTGGGTATATTCACCGTGGGTCACCTTTCAAATCAAATCCTACCAAGTTAGAAACCAGTTCTCTGGAACCCAAAGCCTGCACTCTGAAACATATTTTGTCTTCCACAAAAGGTAATAAATAGATCTTCCTAAGCATTGGGAAGACGTCCTCTCTACATGACTGATAAATTACCTGACCAGAGCAGTTGCCTCTTCTCACATAAAAACAAAACGATAGCTGAATGGTAGAGAGTACTTCATTTTATGTTCAACAAGCAAGTTTGAGGGCATTCATTCCCATGTGATCTTCCACCCTACTCCACCAATCCCATTTCCCCACCTTGTTTTATTCCATTTCCCATCTTCCTTCTTGTCCAACTATCCTTGCTTCCTCTTGACATACACAGTCTTTGTCTTTGAAGGGCAAAAAGCTTTCCACATGATAGAAAACTTCAGCATCTAGTAGCGTTCACAGCCACTGGCAGCTTTACATATTTTCTCTCATGTACTTGGGTTAGCACTTTCTCAATGAGATTTCCAAATCCAGGCAAGCGCTTTTCTCTCACCTCTGAGAGCCTCTTAGAGATTTGTATACATACAAATGGGAAACACCATGTAAACAGTTCAAAACAGCTTTTCAGGGTTTGGGGTTCTTCTTGGTCTTGAAAAGGAAACCGGAGATCTTTTATTTAAAAAACAAGTACACATATGCACAATAGTTAAATGTGATTTTTATCTTAAATATTGACAAGTCTATCTCAGCTATGCTGAGAACAGTCATTCAGTCTGTAAAATACCTCCAGAGTGAGTGCAGTTTGTTGCCTCATTCTTTAAAACAAAGTTTGCTTGATAAATGCAAACACTGACATCATATGAAGATGTCAGCACATTTCTTTATAAAAGCAGAATGTATGGAATATGATACACCAGTACAAAGTTTCATAACATGAGTAAAATATACAAGTTACAATGCAATAAAGGAAGCATGTGGTTCTGTCTTGTGTTCTTTTAGCAGTCATATTGCTGTAAAGAAAATGAAATTTACATTAGGTTATTATCCATGTCAACACACAGTGAAATTTGTGTATTTTGCGTCCCTATTCAAAGCAAACATAGCATAGAGCAACCTCAGTTGTGATTGAAACTTAGCCAGGCTCACACTTAGGGCTCAGATAAGGCTCACAAAGTGTTTCCTAACAAACCAGACCCACTTTCTTCCCCAGGAAAAGTTACAGAAAGTGTTCACGGAAACTGTGGGATATTGATACAGAATTGGCTTGTAGTGTGTTTGTGTAGGTCTCTACTCTGGGGGAGGAATTTAAAATAATGCCATAGAGACTTTGCCCTGGTGTGGGCTTACTGTGGGTAACCTTTCAAATCAAATGCTACCAAGCTGGGAACCAGCTCTTGTGGACTAAATGTCCTGTCCTGTGAGAGCATCTTTTGTCTTGCACATAAAGGTAACAGATCGTCCTAAAAGTTAGGAAGAAGCCCTTTCTACATTGTCTCCTAAGAAGACCCATGTGTTTGCCTCCAATTCAGGAGGTTATCTCTCCTCACAAAGCACAGAACCATTTCTGTCCACGAATCCTTCTGCCTGTGCCCCAAATTCATGGAAGTCCAGAAGCAGCTGAGTTTATGTTCCTATGAGTTTCAAGAGTGAGCAGGGGTTTGCATTTAGGAATCAATCCCAAAGGTTTTATTCTGTTCTCTTTCCCCTCATTTGCCTGAAAAACAATGTTATACTGAAGTTTTCCAGCTTGGCTGTTTTCTTGGAAACTTGGCAGGATCCCAAAGGAATTCTTAATCTTGAGGTACTTGCCCAATAGGGAAAGCTAGATTTGTATTCTAACTCCCTCTCAAAATGTATAGAAAGTTTCCATATATTTACAGAAAAGGTTTTCCTGGTATTAGTGACTTTTGGTTTTTATTAGGTTTTTTTTCCCCCTTATTTTCAAGGAAAGTCAAAAGATACTGAATCAGAGGGATACATGGCATGGGATGGAAAATATAAATGAAATAAGTTTGCTTACTTCATCATGTTTTAAAGAGTAAGACATAAAACAGCAACTTTCCCAAATGGGCCAGACCTTAACTTCCTATCTGGTCAATAATACATATTTTTAGGAAGATAAGGAAAAAATAACTTTCTCCATTACAAACAAGTGGATATTTCACTCCTAAGTCATATCCCCAGGAAATCAGAGCTTCCTGGCTTTCTTTCACGTAGAAAGTTGCTTTCACAAGGCTATTCAAAGGCTAATAATTACACTCCATGCTTAGTGCATAGGCATTTTTGTTACTGCTTATTAGGGCAGAATCACAGAGAATCCAGCAGGACAGGAAGTACAGCATATAGGTTGAAAGGAAGGGTTTGGGCTAAGAATTGAAGTCTGTTACCTCCTGCCTGGGTGATCTTAAACATCTTTTTTAGTGCCTGAGTCAGACTCGCATGGAAGGTGAGTTTAGTGTTACATCTGATGGAATCCATATTGGTTACTATTCTTCGTGTGTACTTAGGAACATGAAGGCAAGCATCGTGGACACTCATGTGTAGCTGTAACTAGAGTGGGGTGAGTGAAACTTACAGGGATGGACGTGAAAGAAGTACTGTGTGTGGTGATACATTGTGAACCCTAAAAAACTTGCCTGAGGATCAGAGGACAAAGCCAGCCACTAGACTAGACACAGAGGTCAGACTGTGATAGCACACACCTTTAATCTTATCACTTGGGAGGCAGAGATCTGTCTGGATCTCTGTGAGTTCAAGGCCACCCTGGAAACAGAGGCAGTGCTTCCCAGTGCTGGGAAGCACACATGCTTTTAATCCTAGGAAGTGGTATCTGGGGCAGAGAAAGGTATATAAGGTGTGAGGGAACAGGAACTCACAGTCTTTAGACTGAGTATTTCATAGAGGTAAGAACTAGTGGCTGGCTGTTCTGCTTCTCTGATCTTTCAGCTTTCACCCTGATATCTGGCTCTGGGTTTTTTATTATAAGACATTCTAAGATTCGACCAACGACTGTGTCTACGGGCAAAGCGTTCCTGTGCCCACAGAGCCATCTACAAACCAGGATAACTGAGTCTGTGTGACTCAGCACTGAAGCCAAATTGAACTGATAAATTCCTACCTGCAAAGACAAAGTAAGAGTAAGTGCTGGGAGATTGAGCGTGTCTGGTTCTACCTTTTCTCTTTGATGAGAAGAACAGTGCCTTATGGCAACTGAACACTACAGGGCTAGGCCTCAACACTGTCACACAAGTTCTCACCTGTTGGCGGGAGCAGCAATAGCCACATATGCCTCCCAGCACTCCATTGATGACTTGGATGAGACACAAGATGAATTCAATTCCACCAAGCGCCAAGAGAATAGAAAAGAGGGTCACATTCCACTCCACAATATTCTCAGGCTCGTGACACTTGGACCATGTGTCAGGATGCATAAGGTACCTGTGGTCAGAAGAGAAACTTCAGGCATGTGACTAGAGCATGGAAGAGATCTCAGCACCTACTTTTTTGTTGGGAAGTTTTTATGCAGAAACGCAGAAATGAATTAACACAATACTGTGTGCTAGATTCTTGTACAACTGCCATTCCAACAAATGGCAAGCTGCAGCCCAAATGTTATTGCAATGACAAACATACAATTAAAGCACAAATTTTGACATGAATCTAGGATTCTGTGGCTAAAAAAAAATCTCACATTAGAGATTTTTATATTCTTTAAAAGATGTAAGATTTCTTGAAAGAAAAAAGGCAAAGCTATGCTTGCATCATATTTAAAACCAAGTCATATCATATGGATGGAAACTGAGGCAGATATGGACAAATGAAAACCATTCATGTTGAAAGGTAGCAAACTTATAAAGCATATTTTTATTCTGCTACCCCACTTTATCATTGCTTAATTACTACCTACAGGAAAGATATTCAATATTTATTTGGAAAAATGTATTTTACATTAGATTTTTAAACTTTAAGGTATTAATTTTGGTCATTTCATTAAGATACCAAATACCTTCCTTTTTGAAAATTATCCAAATTCTGCCAAATTAGCATTCAAGGGGCTTTTATTTTCAAATGAAATTGTTGACAGTTTTTTTGAAGTTTTTCATCAAAAAGTTAATTGGCAACAGAAAGTCCAAGGGTCTAAGTCCAGGCCCTTCACTCTCATGGTGCCTCTGTAGCAACGTGGAACTCCTTTCCTCCAGCTGTTTTACGGAGATACTGAACTGCTGTGTGTGTTCAAGTCTGAACTGGAGCTGCAACATAACGGTGCATATTCTGTCCTTCAAGAATATGAACTCTCACAGAAGAGCAAGGGTTGAGAATGTCCATGCCAAGTGCACTGATCGGGGGAAAGGCTCCAAAGGAAAACCACCTTCCAGAGAGAAGACCTGTTCTATACCTACCCAGCAAGGCTGAGCTCCAGTGAGGCAGGAGCAGGGCCTGTTCTTCTCAAACCCAGCCATCAGCCCAATGTGTGGAACGTGGTGCGTGTTAAAAACCACAACATGATAAGTAACAACCTGAACTCCCTCTGTTAAAAATCATGAGGGGTGTGTGTGTGTGTGTGTGTGTGTGTGTGTGTGTGTGTGTGTGTGGTGTATGTGTGGTGTTGGATTTCTTCTAGAATGTCAGCTCTTGCTACTTCACAGAATATTTGAATTCTCAGAGAAATAAGATTCAACCATGTGAGGACATTAAGGAGTGACTTAAGCCCACAAAGAGGCCTGGTACAATTCCTTATCACTTCTTCCTACCCCAGCTTGAAACCAGACATCTAAATTTGGAACAGTACATTGAGCCAATAAGATATTCAACTTGTTGATTTAAAACAAAACACACTGCCACCACTCCACCCCTAAAAAAACAAAACAAAAATCTGTCATTCTGGCCCTGTGCTTCTGCTTGTCAATAGAACAAAGTCTGTTTTTCAGGTCACAGAGTCAAATTTTCTTTGACTCTATTTAACTACTGAAAAATTAATCGGTGGTTTGAAAGTGTTAGTTACTCTACATATTGAGATCCCTGGGCAGGTTCAAATAAGGAATGATCTAGAAGAAGAGGAAGATTTTTTGAGAGGCATAAATGAGTAATGGGAGAGGTGTACAAATGGCTCCTAAAATGTGTTGATAGACATAACCCTCCATGCATCCCAGCTGCATGCATCATGACTGCCCTGGGAGGTAGTTTCATGCAACAGTTGTACATGTTTGTGCAAACATGAATCATTTTCTAAGAGGACACAATGTTCTGAACAAAGATGAATCATACTGGTGACACTAAAACCCCAACTCCAGTAAGTACTAGTTTTCCTTCAGAGGCCATCAGTCCACCATGTTCATCCTAAGTTAATGCTGGCACCGCTCACAGTGTGCCACCCTTCACATGAACAGTTCACAAGTACAGCATCTCATTAGTGCTCATGACCGCTGCCATTAGTTCCAGTCTACAGAAAAACCAATTCACTTCTTCCTGCTCTTAGAGAGTGAGTGTGGAGCTGAGACTGGACCCAAGTCTAATTCATGTTTTTTATCTCATGAAGGAAAAATTAGACACACACTCTCTCTCCCCCCTCTCTCTCCACATCCTTGTCGTACAATTCATTAGGAACAGTCTTATTAATGATATAAAGTACAATCCATAGTCACTATTATTTTTTTCATTTTTGTCTTTCAAAAACTTGACCTTTCAAAATTCAAACTTAAGAAGCTGAATTAGGCCTTGGGAGATGGTCGGGGGTTAAGAGCATGTGCTGCTCTTGCATAGGACCCTAATTCAGCTCCTGCCGCTCACATCTGGCAACTCACAACCACCTGTAACTCCAGCTCCAGAGTACCTGAAACCTCCTTCTAGACTATGTGGGTACCTGCACACACACACACACACACACACACACACACACACACACACACACACGCATGCACGCACGCACACAAAAATAAAAATTAAAAATGAAAATAAAATCTCTTCTTTTAAAGAAACCAAGTCAGGAAAGAACAAACTGTACTCGTTCATTTCCACATACACCAGTTTCCACCAGCTTTTCTATTGTTTCTTTGTCATAACCGATAAAAAAAAAAAATTCCAACACAAGACAATGGGGCCTCACTTAACCACACTGAAGTTAGAATTGTGGATAAGGCCTTTCCTATGTCTCCTGGTAACTTAAATCAAGAGTGTTTACATGTTACACGTGAGCCAGCAAGTGCAGGTATAGGGTGAGAGCATTGGTTTGTCCCGGGCTTTGATTACATAAGGATATTATAATAATTCCTTATGAACTAGTAAAATGTGTTGCAGTTGATCTCCCCATCGTTGTGACTTAATGCACACAGTATCTGAGCATAAACTCTATGAGGCAGACAGCCTGGATTCAAAGATTCAGTGGTTCTTTCTAGCAATGAGACCTTAGAGAAGTCACTTCATCTTTCTCTGCCTCTTTTTCTCATTTGTAGAAGGGGAGTGACTATGGGAGTATCTATATCTATATAGGGCTGTTGGAAGATCAGAGTCAGTGCATGTATTCAATAGTAGTTAGGATTTTCCTGGGTTAATGGTTGCCCATCCATCCTTACACACTGCATAAGTTGTTGTAGAGAAATATTGGGTGGATGGATAGACAGATGACTTAGTTTTATGTGTGGTGCTTAAGAATGTGTTGCTAGGTAGAGAAAAATCACGTACCCTCCCTCAGTGTCGGCAAAGGTGTAGTTCCACACACCGTGGGAATCACTACACTTTGGTCCTTCTGCCAAACCCAGCGCTGCCACAATGACGCAGTAGCCAGATCCCACAATGCCAATGAGAGCAGCCAGTACAGAAGAAAGCATCTAGGGAGAGAAAAAGCAAGAAGTAAGCCACAGTCCTGCATCCGGAACAAAGCACTTTCACCAGGAGGCCGCGCAAGTGGACTTACCGTACATCCCTTGCCGTAGTTTTCACAGCTGCAACAGCCACAATAGTCATCGTCCTCCAGCCCAATGAACACAAACGCTGGCGGGAGGATCTAATCAGAAGGCAAGCAGAAAATCAGAAGGCAAGCAGAATCAAGTCATTGTCTCTCCCTGAGCTCATATGGGCGGGGTTAGGCATTCCTGGAAAACATCACTAGTTCTAATTATTAGATTAACCAAATATCACAAATGATGGGATAGCCTGAGTAGAAACAAAAAACATTACATTTGCTTGTTTCCTTGTACAGTGGGTGAGCATACAGAGTTTGAAATAATAACCTATAAAATGTGAGCCTTTTGGAAGAATTCCTAATGTATTTTCATATGAAAGCTGTTAGCACTGTTAAATCTAAAAATCTGTCTTTAAATCTGATTTTCCCCCTTGTCAAACATAGAAGATCAAATCTTGAGGAGAATTGCTGAAACTTTTTTAGTAAGTAAAAAAGGTAAAAATTTTCTATTAAAAAATATGTTTTGCCGGGAGGTGGTGGCGCATGCCTTTAATTCCAGCACTTGGGAGGCAAAGGCAGGCGGATCTTTGTGAGTTCGAGGCCAGCCTGGTCTACAGAGCGAGATCCAGGAAAGGTGCAAAGCTACGCAAAGAAACCCTGTCTTGAAGGAAAAAAAAATATATATATATATATGTTTCACCGGATGGTGGTGGCACACACCTTTAATCCCAGCAATCAGGAGGCAGAGGCAGGCAGATCTCTGTGAGTTCGAGGCCAGCCTAGTCTACAGAGTGAGTTCCAGGACAGGCTCAAAAGGTACACAGAGAAACTCTGTCTCAAAAAAAAAAAGTTTCAACTCAGCAGTGATGCTCTTCAAATAAGGATAAACTACTTGAAGTTTAAGTCCAAAGACACTAAGCACAGTGGATGTTAAGCAGTGACTATGTTTGTTCATATAATTGTATTTGTATTAGTTGTGGGAACATGAATGGTAATGATGTTTACATTCAAAGCACATTTGCTAAGCCATGCCACAGTGAGTATATTTGGTTTAAATGTCTTAACATCTTTTACTTGGCAAAGAAAATAGTATTCTCAATGACAGCAACAATTCCATAAAATTTCTCTTTGCAGTTCTTAGTTCCTGCATTATAAATGAGCAGACTCAAAGATGTCCACATTCCATCTGTGTTGAGGTCAAAGTTAAATGTGTCAAGTAAATTCCTGTCCACTTCAACTAAAAACAAACTGTGGAAAAACAACACATTCCATCATTAGACTGATACCAACCTGCTTCTAACTCCAAACCCAGAGAAAGCCTACAGTTACTTGAAAATACCAGTGCACTCACTTAATCTTTTCCCTATACAGATGCCGGAAAATAAGCAACAGAGAATAATTTAGACCACGGACTGCTCTCTTGGAACCAGCCATCTCTCTTCAGCTCCCTGGAGCAAATGAGAAGTG
>CABHPP010135997.1:64711-89235 GCA_902168425.1 Peromyscus attwateri | reverse complement strand
TGTGTGTGTGTGTGTGTGTGTGTGTGTGTGTGTGTGTGTGTGTGTGTGTGTTTTCCTGAGGGTAAATTGGACCACACCTAGAGCGTATCAAAGGAACATTTGTCAAAGAGTCAATTAAGACTATAAAAGGTGATGCCATGTCGTGATAGAGGAAGATTAGCCTGACACACGCCTAGAGACTGAGGAGCCTTGAGGAGTGCAGACAGTCACAGACCCCAGGAGAGAGAGAGGTGAGAAAGGACTTCCTCAGGACCTTCAGAGAGGCCAGCTCTGCCCATGCTTGATTTGCAACTGTGGCATCCAGATCTGAGAGATACATTTCCATTGCTTAAACCCACCAAGTGAAGTCAAGACTCCAAAGGACAGAAGGCTGGCTTGTAGATGGTTAACAGGGAGGGTGGAGCCTGTCCAGTGATTCAGTATGGCTAGAGTAGTTTCGAACAGGCTTCTTGCAGCAGGCAGTCTTCCCAGTGTTTTGAATTGGTGAGTATTAATAGATGAGGAAGATTCCTTTTAGGGAGCATGTGTGTCTGGAGGCTCCATAAACACAATTATAAAATGGGCAGAATTTGTCCCATTTCTAAGACCTTCATTTTTCTGCCCATCTTTCTCTTGGGTACTATCTGACCTCCCCTGCGAATGCTGGATGTCTACCTTTTCCTCAAAACATAAACATCCTATCTCTAGTTCTGAAGACGGAAGGTTCAATTCGTTCATTCAAAAGTCATTTTTCACATACACATCATAAGCCAGGGCCCCTGAGTATGGAATCTGTAGACTTCTTGAAAGATGCACCCCCATCCAGGCACTCAGTGCTAGGCTGGGCCATGATGAATGAAAGCAGACCCTGCTCCACATGTGCCTTCTAATCTCCTGGGACATTAACTCCGAGGATGAGGCTGTACCATGGCATTTCAGGCAAGAGTTGGTTCCAATAATAGAGGTGGAAAGCAGTCTGTTGGGTAGTCTCAGTAGGGCAGAGCTCAGCTTGTTCCTAGGAAAGCCCATTTCCCCTCTCCCAGAGCAGTGGGGCAGGTCCAGTGTTAAAATACCCAAGCCCCTGGGTTTGAGTCTATACAGTTTTTATAGGACACTTTACAGGTGGGTTTTCTGGAAATGAGTTATGTTTCACTTCTAAGCAATGTGGACTACAGAGGAATATAATAAATTGATAATCGGGGTTGTTCCTTTGGGGTCAGCCAACTGAAGATGCCATTGTGACTCTTGTAGAGCTGGCCAGCCAAGAGCCAGTCCGGACTTGCCACTTGCACAGTTCCAGACTGTCTTTGAAGGGAGGGTGACTCTTCCTCATCCAGCTTCCTTGATCCAGAGAGAGTGCGAAATAGGGGTGACAGATGGTGTGTCTACATTAATTTATTAATGAAACGAGAGGTTCTAGCGTGGGTGGCAGTTCCTCTTTTACTGGTCATCATGGCTCCTTCAGTGTCAGTTCAGCTGTCCCACTCAGGTAGTACCATTCAGTAGAGTTACTACTGTTTTGTTTCCGTACGTATATAGATTTCACTCACTGTGAAACGGCATGTCACCCAGAATCGGAGTACCGAGTAGCACTGTTACAGTCTTTCTTTGGGATTGAAGCTGTCCCTGCAGACTGTTCTTTCAGTCAAGCCAAACGCATATTCGAGGTCTGTGTTTATCTGGGTCCTCAAACTCTTGGGTGACATGTGCTATCATTCTGCATTCAGCTCTGTGCATTGGGTGAAAGTCTCTCTGGTGCTTGCCAGGTAGGAAGCATTCAAAAAGTATCTGTCAGTTTTGGGGGAGTTTGTTTTTAATTGAAATAGAATTACATCACTTTCCTCCCTCCCTTTCTTTCCTACAGCCTCTCTCAAGTACCCTCTCTCCAACCCTCCCTTTGCCTCCCCGGTCCCCAGCTCTCAAGTTGATACCCTCTTTTTCTTTTATGTATGTATGTATGTATATGTATGCAAAAATACATAAGTTCCACTTGCCAAGTCCATATTCGTTGCTTGTATGTATACGGTTTCAGGGCTGACCATTCCACCTTGTATAATCAATAAAGGGGCTCATTCCTCGTGGAGGCTAATTTGATGTCTCCCGGCAGTCATTAGTTGCCTGGAGGTCTTTGGCTAGGGATGGGACCCTGTGAAATCTTTTCTCTCTCCTTGTTAGAATTGTTCTGGTCTTGTTTGTGCAACTGTTTCTAGGAGAGACTATTTTACAATGGACTTCCTGCTATTGGGACTCATTTAGTTTTTCTGCCCCCTCGTCTGCCGTGTTCCCTGAGCCATAGGTTCAGGAGCTGTGACATAGATGTACCCCATGTGGTGGGCTCCCCACAATCCAATCATCTCTACACTGTGTCCGATTGTGGCTTTCTGAGATGGTCTCCATTTGCTGTAAAGAGAGGCTTCTTGCCGGGTGGTGGTGGCGCATGCCTTTAATCCCAGTACTCGAGAATCCCAGCACCTGGCTCGAGAGGCAGAGGCAGGTGGATCTCTGTGAGTTCATGGTAACCTTGAGGTGAGCATCCTCCTTCTCTACATGCTACCATCCTCATGAACTGTGTTGCTTCAGGCCCAAAGCAAAAGGACAGAACAACCATGGACCAAACTTGTAAAACCATGATTTGAAATGACTTGTCACTGCATTTAAATCAATGACCTTAGGTCTCCGTCTACAGAGCGAGATCCAGGACAGGCTCCAAAACTACACAGAGAAACCCTGTCTCGAAAAAACTAGAGAGAGAGAGAGAGAGAGAGAGAGAGAGAGAGAGAGAGAGAGACTCCTTAGATGAGGGGGTGGTAGCTACACTTATCCAGGAAAGGTGGCTTGTGCACCTCAGTAACTACCTGTTGAGTAAACAAATTCAATGAAGACCTATACAAATACACTGATTAAAAATGCTTGACAATATTTTGAGCGCAACATCAAAGGCAGAATCCGTCAAAGAAAGAATGGACAGACTTGAACACACAGTATTTTAAATCTCTCCCTCCAAAGTCACTGTGCTGACTGACTTTCTGATGCTGTGACTGTGACGGAGACCTAAGGTCATTGATTTAAATGCAGTGACAAGTCATTTCAAATCATGGTTTTACAAGTTTGGTCCATGTTTGTTTGGTCCTGTTGCTTTGGGCCTGAAGCAACACAGTTCATGAGGATGGTAGCATGTAGAGAAGGAGGATGCTCACCTCAAGGTTACCAGGAAGTGAGAAGAAGAAAGCTCCTGTTTCAATATCCCCTGCAAGGGCACAGTTCCAATGACCTACTTCCTCCCGCTAGACCCCGCCTCCTACAGGTTCCAAATGCTTCCCAGAAGTATCACAGGCTGGTGACCAAATCTTTAGTCTACATGGGGCTCAAAAGGACACTCCATGTCCTATTGGCAGTAGTCACCTTTAGTTATTTTCCTGAAAGGGCTATCATTTTTTTTTCCCCAGTCAGAAGGGCAAAAATAAGCAAGAATACAGACACACAGAGCTGGCTGGAATGTGGGGAAAGGGACATGCGTGGAGAGGGAAGAAGGGCTGGTTCACTGTGGTTTGGAGGCCAGTCATACCATTTATTCCAAAGCTTTAAAACCAACCCAGGAAATTCCATTGCCCAAGATTTATCTTAAAGAAATCACGGAGCATGTGGAAAGTCGAGTTTGTTTACTGCTGTATCACTGAAAACAAAGCAGAAATCGACTTCAGAGACAGAATTGAAGATGGTCTACTACTACAGCATTAAAAACAAGGAAGAGAAAAGAGTCTGGGGCAGCAGGGAGGGTGATTTACATGGGACTTTTATTTCTTTTGGTTAGCTACTTTCCCAAACTTTTCATTAAAATAAACTTTCACATGGACAAAATAAATAAATAAATAAATAAATAAATACTTCAGTTTGCAGAGAAAGCAACTGACGACTTAAGTGACATACTCAACATTTCATGATGCGAGTCATATTTGCCATTTGCTATTAATTAATTATTTGTCGTGTAATTAAGTCCTTACCACCTTCGATGGTTAATCTCAACTGTCGTCATGACAGGATTTACAATCGCTATGGACATACATCTCTGGGCATGTCTATAAGGCGTTTCTAGATTAAGCTAATTGGGGAGGGAAGAGCCATCTTAAACGTGAGGGACACCATTCCATGGGCTGGGGTCCTAGACTTAACAAAACAGAAGGCCAGCTGAGCACCAGCATTGTGCAAGGTGACCAGTTGCCTCAGGCTCCGGCTTGTGTGACTTTCCCTCCATGTTGGACTCAACTTTCAAAGTGTGAGCCAAAATGGACCCTTCCTTCCTTAGTTTGCTTTGGTTACGTATCTTGTCATAATGACAAGAAGATAATTAGTATGTCAATAATTCTCAAAGTTGACCTGTCTAAGTTCATACTGTAATTCTCAGAATTAAACAAATGGCATTACCCTTTCATAACAAAGCTGAGAATCCAGAAAAGGCTCAATGAGTCGTTCAGAGTCCTGCAGCTAATAAAAGACAGGACTGGCTATAAAATCCAGGGAGCCACACCCTTTTTCCCAGGATCCATTGCTTCATAACAAAAATCCAGGACCAGCCAGATAGCTCAGGGAGTAAAAGCACTTGCTGTCAAACTTGATGACCTGAGTCCAATCCTCAGGGCCCACATGGTAGAAGGAGAAAAAGGACTCCAACAAGTTGTCCTCTGACCTCCACACATGCACTATGGTTCACGTGCATTCACACACACACACACACACACACACACACACACGCACGCACGCGCGCACACACACACATGCACACGCGCACACACACACATGCACACGCGCACACACACACACACACACTACATTTTTTTAATGTGAAAATAAAGCGTTCATTTTGTCATTGCTGGCCTGCAGAGGTGACAGAGCCAACTGCCCATGGTTCAGGAGCACTTGCCCAAGCATGAGTTATTGAATTACTAGTGCTAAGTAAGATCACTGTATTGTTCCCATGGTGGAGACAGAAGAGCTGAGGTTCATGGAAATTAAATGGCCCTTCTCAAGATCATACACAGTAAGTGGTAAGGTTGGGATTTAAACCCACTTGTAATCCCTTGCCCGGTCTACTTCAGCTCGGCCTGATAAACTCTAAAGGAGAAGGAAGCGTAGAACCACGTGAAAGTGGGACAGAAATGTCGAGGCTCCTGAAGCGCTTGGATAACATGGCTTGCTGATAAGGATGATGGAGGGCATCATTTCTAATGTACAGATTACAGATCACCTAATACACACTTGAGAGGTAGTTGGGAAAACAATGAATGGATAGAGAGGTAGAGGTGAGGGGGGTAGGTAGAGAGGAGGGGCGGGTGGAGAGATAGAAAAGTGGGAGGGTTTCTGAGAGAGTCAGTCTTACTCAGGGAGTGATGGTGTCTCTGAGAACCCTGACCAGACTGTTCATTCCCACGCCCTTCCTGCATATCGGAAGCAGTGGACGGTAAAGGCAGGGCTCTGTGAACACCTTCAGTCATCTCTAGATTGATCTATTACTAGGTCTGCAGACACTTAGTGCAGAGCCAGCTGTCAATGGCCAAGTGACCCCTGCCGCTCGCCAATGATGGCTCCTAAAGCAGCTGGTTGCCTTTGGACCCGGACAACTGGGGAATTTGCTTTCACTTAAGCCCCAGGGTGCTGCGGCTTGTCAAGGACCGCCTTCCTGCGAGAGTGGAGGTGGAGAGAAGAGAGTCAGACCTGGGTCCTCTCCCCTAGGAAGGGAAGGAGAAGATGGGAAATGAACACACACACTCGCACTTTTGCTTTCTGCACAGCTTGTTACCTGCTCCCAAGTCAAGGTCTCCAGCAGACGTGCCCTGAGTCTTATTCAGCAATATCACACCTCCTCCAGTTACCCAGCCCTTCCCTCCCAGAGTCCCAGCGGGTGTCTAGCACCTGCAGATTTTTTTTTTACCCTCATCAGGGAGGGAGTAGGCCTGTCATATGTAGCCTTACTTTTCCTGATCTACAGCATGTATTCTGCTTTGTCTCTTGTGCTGATTACCCAGCAGCCTACTTCTCTCTTTTTTTTTTTTAAAGATTTTTTAAAGATTTATTTATTTATTATGTATACAGCATGTATGACCAGAAGAGGGCACCAGACCTTATTACAGATGGTTGTAAGTCACCATGTGGTTGCTGGGAATTGAACTCAGGACCTCTGGAAGAGCAGCCAGTGCTCTAAGCCATTTCTCCAGCCCTTCTTAAGGGTGGGAACCACAGCTTTAATGCCCTGTGGCAGCTAGTGTCTGTGGTCTGCAGGGCCCTTAGGATGTAGCCAAGAAACTACCCATTCCTTTGTTGTGCTCTGCTTACCTCAGGTCTCTCCTGGGCCTCCTCCTTCCCCTGTGGGTTACCCTCTTTCACTCGGTTGGTAGGGGGAGGTTTGGGAGCACTGGGGACAGCCTGAACGATGATGATATGCAAGAGTCGCATCCTGCATGCAGCGAAGACTGTAGTAACCATTGGAGCTGTACATCGCTATCAGGCTACAAGAAGGAATTAAAAGGAAAGGCCGTGTGTGCAAGGATGCTACAGTCTACACAGAAAGACCGCAAACCAAGAGTGGGCTCCGAGAGTCTACTGTGCTTGTAAACTTCCGGTGTGTGCCTCCAGGGCTCCCACTTGGACTCCGACATCTCCATTCCTCTTGTCGGAGTCCCTTGCCTGTATGAGCCCGGGCTCTCAAACCTTGTCCCTCTGTCTCCAGCTTCAGATTTTCTGTTCTGCTTTGCCTCAAGGATGAGGTGTTTCATTTTAATGCGGCATGCCAATTAGGCATGCCAATGGGGACTTTTGATTGCTGGACTTCAATAGGTCCATAGCTGGACCTTGGTGATCAGCCTCAGGAGGAGGGAGTGGCCAAATCAGGGAATGGACCTCGGTGGCCAGCTTTAGGAATGTAATCTAACGGTTTTTAGCAAGGCGGAGGGAACTGGGGGGAGACAGGCAAGGCCTGCCAGAGCCGTGTTTGCCAGGCGCAGGCTGACTGGAATCCCTTCAGCTACTCCCAGCAATGGATGCTGGAGATACCAGATACTACCACAGCCAGCTCTGTGTGCATCAGGGATGCAACCCATGATCCAGGCTCTCCCAGGAGACACACTAATCCCATTTGATGCTCGGAAGTCTCCCACTCTGCCTGGCTGGTTTCTGCATGGTCTGTCCCCAGGCCTTGCCTGGAAACACGTAGGTTTAACAGACACGGCCTCCCTCTTCTAGGCCGCTGGGGGCTGGCAACTCTTCTTCCTAGTTGGGCAAGGATAGACCAGAAAACAGAGAAAAGACAACGAGAAAGATCTTGGACAAGGAAGAAGGCAGCTCCAGCAGGATGTCTTGAGTCCTTTTGTGGTCTCTATAGCCCTTCTAGCCTTGGTTGTTCACTCCATGGTACCCTCTGCTATTGCCCAGGCTATCTCCGAGCCATACAAAATGACTCACTCCAAGTACTGGCTCTGATCCCAAGAGGCCTAGCTTTCAAGTCCAGTTTTGCCATTTACATTTACATCAGATCATGTGACCTTAGGCAACTGACCCAATCTCTCTCTGTCACCTCCTTCATCTTCACAGATGGGAATTAGCAACAATGCTTGCTTCTCCAGGTGGCTACGCATGGGAGTCACTGTATATGGAGTATTTGGAACGGTGCCCGGCAAACACTAAGCCCTGTGTGTTTGCTGACACTGTGTCTGGGGGATTTTGTGGCTTTGAAGGTACCATCCTCTCATCCTGGAATGGCACCTTCCCATACCTGGCTAATGCCAACTGGTTCTCCAGGACTCAGTTCAAGCAAGACCCAGCTGCAAGTCTGATGCGAGGGCCAGGTCTGTGGTCCAAGGAATCCCCAAAATGTACAGACTGTGGCACCTAGTGTACTCAAGGGTCATTGCTGACTTGCATGTCTGTCTTCTTGCCCTGGTTGTGAGCCCACTGGGTACAGCAGGCATACACGTGTAACAGAACACGGAATGCTCTTGTGTTGACTGAATGGATAAAACCTTGTTATCCATTAAGTTCACATGTCTACCCAGTCATTCATTCATCCCTTCATTCATTCACAAAAAAACCCCTGTGTGTGAATGTGTATTCATAATTATGCACACGAGTGTGTGCATAAATGTGGTCAACATTTATGCCAGAGGTCAGCATGGAGTGTTTCTCAGGAGCTGTCCACTTTGGGACTTTTGAGACAAAGTCCTTCATTAGAACCTGAAACTCACCCAGTAGGGTAAACTGGACCACCCGGAGAGCCTTGGGGTCACCCATCTCCACCTCTCCAATGCTGGGATTACAAGCATGTGCTACCATTCCTGGATTTCTTCTACTCAGGTCTTCATGCTTATGTAGCAAGAACTGTATGGACCTCAGCACCTCATAAAAAATAAAATAAAAAAATAAAAAAACCTTTGTTGAGCATCTATGATGACAGTGTTCCCTGATGAACCCTGGGTAAACCCCTGTTGTAGTGGGTAGCCATTCCAGCTTTGGTCTGGAAGTTCCAACCCCCATTGAGGCTTCGGCAACTATCACTCCTTGGCTACCCACTACACCCTATCAGACCTCAGATTCCACTTTGTCAAAGGGACAGTAAGTTCTTTCAAATTCAGAGCCCTGTTGTAGGCTCCGAACATCACAGCTGGGCTCAGCCAACCCTACTGGCATCTGTGGCTGATTAGTGACTTGTGGCCGCGATTTGAAAGACTGGACGTGTTCTGCCAAAGGAATTGTTTGAATCTTTTTAAATCCCGTGTTGAAAAACTTTCAAAAGTTGTTGTGTGTGTGCCAACTGCTTAGGTTGCCAGTCCTGTTTTAAGAATACTTTTTCTGTTTCCTGAATAGATGCTTCAGCTCATGTAACAGCCCCAGCAGCCATTTTTTCCTTCCCTTCTGAATGCTAAAAAAGCCCCATGTTTGGCTGAAGGCACTGTTGCCTTGGTTAAAAGATTTTCCCAACATCCCTTGTAGCTAGATGTGATCTACTGACCAAGTTCTGGCCAGAGATTTGTGTCTTAGCATCACAAACGTAAGACAATGGGAATTTATTTGACATTTCTGGAAGGCAGAGTCTGGCTGTGGCTCTAGACCTGGTCCTCTGTCTGGAGGTTTTGTGACTCGGCTGGCTGCCGCCCTCTCCATCTGTCGGAATGACGGGACTGTTGTGATTATACTCGGTGACCTGTATAATCACTCCCTCTTGAGGTCCTTAATCACACCTGCAAGTCCTTTTTGCTGTATAAAGTGACACGTTTGTGATTCCAGGGACTGGACACCTCGAGAGCCATTATTCTGTCTGTCACTATGAGAAGCAGACTATAGAGCTTTCGGGAAATGAACTTAAAGGGGGTCTGACCTGGGGAGGACACCCTTTGCCTTTCTGTCTTTCTTTTCCTCTCTTTTTCCTCCTTTCTTCCCTCTGTCCATTCTTCCTTCCTTCCTTTCCTTCTTTCTTCCTCCTCTCCTCTCTCCCTCCTTCCCTTTCTAAATCTGGAGTGTGGTGCTTTCAGTGGCCATTTTGAACAAGGAAGTGACCTTGGGGATGGAAGTCAACCACTAGTTGGTAAAAGAGGAACACTGAAGTGTGACTCCTTGATGACCCATGCAGGCCCCTCCAGACTTTGTCTACCAAATACACATTGATCTTGTTTAATCCACGGCTATTTTGTTTGTGTGGAACGTTAAGATGGACCTAATCTCAACTACTCAAAACTGTGTACAACTCCATTCTTAATAAATTACAAGGCTGAGGCTCCACTCACTACTCTACATAAGGGGCAAACAAGTCATCAATACAGCTGTGACAACTACGACAAAAATGTTTAGAAAACCTGGACAGCAATTTTGTCTTGTATTGATCAGCCCCAGCCTTTACTTCTGAGCAGTAGACCATCACAATTCATCTGGCTTCTACCATTGTTTCAGAGCTTTGATCCACAATTATGCCCCCAGAAGAGTCAAACTGGATAGAACTGGCTACTGACAAATGGAGTTTTAGTCTCCATTAGTTCAAAATGGGACTATATGCTGGCTCCCATTCTTTTTTTGTTTTGTTTGGGAGTTTTGTTTTGTTTTGTTTTTCAAGACAGGGTTCATCTGTGTAGCCCTGGCTGTCCTGGAACTCACTTCTGTAGACCAGGCTGGCCTCAAACTCGGAGATTCACCTGCCTCTGCCTCCCGAGTGCTGGGTTAAAGGCCTGGGCCACCACCGCCCAGCTGGCTCCCATTCTTTACATACATTATTTACATCGATGTAAATAGTGATCAATCACAAAGAGTGTGCCAGCCAAAGTATCTACATAGAAGTGGCCTTAAAAAGTACCCAAATCCACTGTCCCTAAGGAAACCCAGCCATTATTAGCAACACCAAGTGTAGGATGTTGATTTTGGGCCAACGTTCTCTATTCATTCCTCATAATTTCTGGATGTAATGAAATATAGCTTCAGTAGAAGGGTGATATGAGGAGTCAGGGATGCCTCTCCTTAAAGAGCCCCCCCCCCCCCGCAGGCAAACCAGGCAGGGGGAGCAGCAGACTTAGCTGTTGTTTTGTTGCGGCCAGTGAACTCTATGATCACAGCAGCTGTCCTCACCAGGCTTCTTCAGTCCACCTCACCCCCACTCATTACTTGGATCCTGAGGTATTCCATTTATTAGCTCTAGCAACTCCGTTAACTGTTCACTGCGGCAATCTAATCCAGTAACCGGTACCTGGGGCAGGAGTGGTGCTGAGGAAATGGGGCTGGAGGAGGAAACTTGAGATGGTTTTTAGATTGACTCCATCCTTTGCCTAGTTACAGGGCCTCCCCATCTGGGAATACTCCTCGTGTGTTCTCTGAACAAAAGCCATTTTTCTCTTGATCTGAAGCCATCAGTGTGGAGAGAGGGTTGGTCAGAGAGATGTTTGGCTCTGATGTCATTCCCCTATAAGTCTTAACAGCACAGTGGTATCTGGAGTTTGCACTCACTTCGTGAGCATGTCCCCTGGGAAGCAGTGTCCTCGCTGCAGTGAATTGCCACGGGCCATCACCCCAGTTGCCAAGGTGCTTTAGGGAGTCTGCTGCGATTTAATTATAGAAATGCCAGAGAGCAGATTCAACGATGTTTCAAGTCAGAAGAGAACACAGAAATCCTGGGCTGTCTGTTCCACTTGGTCATGGGACTGAGCTGTCAGATGGTGGGAATCAAGGATTGTCCCCTGAACTGAGACAGGAGTGAGGAATTGAGGGTGGAGATGGCAGGTACTGGAAGGGCCTGGAAGGTGCTTCTACTGTTTTGCTGGCCTTTGTTGCTCTCCACCATGGTCACAGCGTAAGCCACAGAAGAGGGATGTATGGATGCTAGGTCCCTTTCAGGTGATGGAAGGTTTCCAAACTGAGAATGGGTGGCTTGGACTCCCTGGCCATCTCTGCTACTTCCCTCCATGGCCCTTCCCCTCTTCTGCAGTTTTCTCCTGACCCCTAAAGGTGACCTTACCCAGACACACTGCTTAGGAGCTTAGATCCATTCCAACACACCAGCAACTCCTGAGCAATGCCTCCAGCCTTCTCTCTCCCTGAAAATCCAGGCTCACATGTCCAGTGGCTTCCCAGACATCTCCATACAAGAGGCTATTGTAGATCTCAGACTAACATAGACATTCCCAAACCCAGGTTTCCTCCCCAGCCTACAGGCCGATCTCACTGATCTCAGGCTCCTATGCATCCTGCTAGTTAAATGAGGGTGCTGGAGTCGCTGGGACCCCCTTCTAACCATACGTCAAGCCACTTGCAGTGGAGAGGACCGGAAGTGTGGCTCCCAGTGCAGCCCCACCTCCACACAGCTGTTCTGCATTTCACTGCCACGGGATGTCACCCTTCCTTCATTTGACTTTCCTATCCCACTAGAAAAGACCCCTCACCAGTCTCCCTGCCTCTCCTTCTGACTCAACCGTCTTCTCCACAGAGCAGCTGAAACGGTCTTTTGAGACTATAAATAAGACTCTCCCATGTATATAGCTTTGCAGAGATACTCGTGGCTCTAAAAGCCCAGCTGGACCTCAGATGATGCAGCCATGTCCTTGTGATTCTTGGTTTAGTCCTGGGTCTCCAGGCTCCGGCTACCCAACCCAGCGTGCCTCCTGCTCTCTGGGTAAATCAAGCTTGTCACTGTGTGAGAGTGCAGTTGCTTCCACTATGTGACCACACAGCCACACCCTCCCTGTGCTCAGGTCCCTGGAACTGTCATTTCCTCCACTACCCAATCTCAGGAGCCCCCCGGTCACTCTCTCCAGCATCACCCCATTTTAGCTTCCTCATTGAGCTGTCCTGTCTCTGTGTGGGATGTTAGCTGGCACCTCCATTGAGCATGAACCACATCATCCTCACCATTCAGCACTAAGGACAGTATTGAGCACATTGATAGATGTTCATGTATGAAAAAAAAAAAAAAGAAACTAGTTTCATTGGCTGTAAAATGAGAACATCTTCAAGTGAGGTGTCAGGAGTACTGCCACAATGGCATGAGAAAATGATGCATGTGGATGTCCTCGTGAGCGCTCCAGCTCCTGGTAGATGTGACGGGTAGGTCTGGTGGTTAGTAACCAGGACTTGGGAGCAACATTCTCTTTTGTGGAACCTACATACGTTTAACAGTAAAACTTTCCTGAAGATCACTTGACTGATCAGTCTGGGAAGCAAATGCCTCTTCCCCTCTCTGCTGAGCAGGACTGTCTCCATGGTCACTCTAAAATGATGCCAGAAGATAAGAAGTCGGGAACCACCGGCATTCATATCGTTTCTTCCCTAGGTGGTCCCAGCCTGACTGTAATCCTTCAGCTCCTGTCTGGTCACGCTCTTCCACAGAAACTGCACTCTCTGGGTTCCACTCTGCCCTCTCTTGCCATCACATCCCCCCACCCCCCACAGTTGCTGCACCACAGGCTGCTCCTCCACCCACAGCCCAGCCAGAACTTGCCCCTCACTGTTTCAGGTCCTGACCCAGATATGGAGTTCAGGGGCCCAGCCAGCGTCACCGGATGATGCTTTCTACAAAGCATGGCAGTTTGTGACAGTCGGGAGCATTTTCTTTTTCTCCTGCCTTCCCGCCTCAGCTCTAAGACCACTTTGTAGCATGAATCTTAACAGTTCTTATTAATAAAATCAAACCTGAGCCAGGTATTGGGGTGAAGTGGAAGGTCAGAGAACCAGAACAAGCCACAGCTACCTCACCTCACCGGATCCTCAGCTGGTCTTGTTTCCTCAGACTGGAGGCCTCTGAGTCCTCATACAGAATGGGTCTCAGCTGAACTGCTGCTAGAAGCCTGAGAGCTTAACCAGCCAAATGCTTAACCAGGCCAAATGCTTCTTGTTCCTGGTCCTCACGCCTTATATTTCTTTCTGCCTTCTACCATCACTCCCTGGGATTAAAGGCTTGCTTTCTGGGATTAAAGGCATGAGTCACCATGCTTGAACACATGGATTTCTGCCTAGCTCTGCCTCCCAAGTGCTGGGATTAAAGGCGTGTGCTACCACTGCCTATCCTCTATGTTTAATATTGTGGCTGTTCTGTCTCTGACCCCAGATAAGTTTATTAGGGTGCACAATATTTCGGGGAACACAATACCACCACACCATTTCTTAACCACAGAGGGCTCAAACCACCCAGCAGCTGGAAAGGAAAGCCATGGTGGGCATCTGGAAAATGATTGCAGCTGACTCAGGCCTCCTCCCACACTCCTGCTTAGACTCCCTCTCTCTTCTCCCCGTTCTTACAAGCAAGTGAACAGGATTAGTTCTAAGCAGTGCAGTGGAACAGTTAAGCCCTGAGTGATGCTGAGAACTGATCTGTGCATCTAGATAGCCAATTTTAAAACAGCATTCTTTCCCCAAACTTTATCCTCAGCCTGAGCTGGTTTTCCTCATCATTCAGGATTTGAGGGGTGGGGACTCACGTATGCGTATGAGGGATGAGTACTATTTGCACGTGTGTAGGTGTGCTTGAGTGCCTGTGAATATGTGTGTGAGCCTGTGTGGTAACAAGAAAGGGGTGAGGGATATATGTGGGCATTTCAGGTGCCGCTAAGGAGGGAGCCTGAATTCTCAGGGAGGTGAGGAGAGCTAGAGTGAGAGACCAAAGAGGTGAAGAGTCCTCACCTCTCTTCCAATTGCTGTCCCCATGGTTAGGGGACTGAAAAGCTGACCTGTAAAGCACGATGCCACTGAGAAAGTCTGGGTCATGTACTCTAAAAGCTCCCTCAGCTTCAAGTGACTTGCTTGGTTTTTCTCACAAGTCTTCCAACACTGACCTTCATCCTGTACCAAACAATTCAAAGAAACAGCTCTAGGGGGCTGAGGATGCAGGAGTCGGTTAGGCACGTAGGCAATGTGGCTGGGCTATAGCTACGTCACGGTGGAGAGAAACTTTGAAAATTCTGTCTAATCCCAAGCCAAATTCATCTCACTTTTTAAAAAATGAAACTCGAGTCAGCAACTCAAACAACGGGTTTTAGAGGTAGACATTCTAACACAATATAACCTAAAGACAAGCTAGCTTGATACTGAGTACTGAGAGATGGCAGTAGAAAGTATTTGAAAGTCCTTCTTTCTCATAATTAAACCATTATGTTTCTATAAGAGCAGAAAGCATTGTATGTACCGTAAAAACATGCAATACGATAGTCTTGTATCTGAGCTGAGGTTTCTCAGGCCTTTGCTGGTTTTGTGTGGTGTGAAGGTACATAGAGTGCAAAATTGCACGTGTATATTATGTGTTCAAACCCAAGGTTGCAGTGACATTGTGCAATGCAGCATGGATAAGGGCTGGCAGAAACACCCCAGGTTTGTGGCATGTTGCTCTTGAAGGCATGCTTGGCCACTGCACATTCAGAAACCTTTTACTGTTCTCAATTTTTTTGTGACTGCCCACCCTGCCCCCTGGTCATGCCCTACAGTTTAAGAGGTTGAGCCAGAGACTAAGCCACAGTGAATCAGCTCCCAGACATAGACAGGGCTCCAGGAAGGTTCATGAAGGTATACTAGGGAGACCAGGAGGTCAGATAGAAAAATGGGGTGGAGGAGAAGGTCACATCACATTGCTGGGGAAGCATGAGATTGCCTTGAAGCTAACTGAGATCATTCTCTTCTAGCTGGCTTGTTTGTTACTGTTGATTTATTTGTTTGAGATGGGGTTTCACTTTGTTGCCCAGGCTGGCTTCCAACTCCTGGTCCTGAGCATCCTGCTGCCTCTGCCTTTAACCCTCTAGCTCTCACCACTCATCTATCTTTCTGTTCCCTGTGGATCTCTGCCCTGAGTTCTCACATAGCACTTTGTGTACAGAAGGTGCCAGAGCGTGCTGGAGACTTTCCCTTCTAGGACTCCTTTCCCTATCACAGGACTGGCTGTTCAACACACCTCAACCTGAGCAGAAATGTGAAGTGTCCCCTTAGCGTGGGGCGCTTCTGTCTACTCTGTCGGAGTCCTTGACTCAACATCTAATCTACTTCCTCATTATTTCCTGTTGATCCTAAGTGAGTCGCTCTCTATGATTGCATCAGCTGGAACTAGGAACTGTCATGTCTGTGACCTCGTAGCAGCACCCCACGAGGACTCCCATGATAACCCTTGCAACATCCTAGCGCGTCCATGCCTTTAGGATAGAGCCCTGGAATGTTCATCATTGCAAGTATGGTTAGGGGAGGGGCGTTACTTGGTAATAGAGTGCCTGGCATCCTTCTGGGTAAATGAATGAAAATGTTTTAATCCGTAATAGTGGTCCTGAGAGCAACATTGGCATCACTTCTTATCCAACGTTAGCTGTGCCAGGCAGAAGAACAAGGCTCACTCATTTCCGGGCTCTATCCTCATATCTTATTTCTCAGACAGAAGCTGAAACTTGGGACCAACAGGCAGGTTCCCCAAGGATCACAGAGCTGATGGGGATAGGAACCCAGATTATCCACTGACACCCTGGTGGCTTCAGGGAAGGGGCTAAGGGCTTGGCTGTGGTGGGGTTGGAGGAGAGAGGTAAAGGTCCCTCCCATGTTTTGTCTCAATAACCAGAAATGGATCTGAGAGTGGATCCTATGAGGGAAGAGTGCATGCTGGGCTGACTTAGGAAGGACCACCTCATCTGTGTGAATGAGACAGGACAAAATAACAATACCAGCAAAGTGACCTCGAGCCTTGGGACATGCTGCTGGGGAAGGCTACCAACTCTATTGCTTGAATGGTGATGCTGTGGCTAATCAGAATGGGGGTGAGTAAGTGCCGCCTAGGGGCTGACCCCCATCCCCATCTCCTCAGGAAAACACTGCCTCCCGGAGCAATTTGTGCATGAATCACTTTTCAGATTTAAATTTGCACAAGTGAGGTGACTAGTAGGCAATGGGAAGGCAATAAGACCCCAAGACTATCAGTCACCCATCCGCCACTGGCTCCTTCCTCAAACCAGGTACCCTCCTGGCATTCCCGGCGAAGCTCCCCATCCCTGAGGATGTCAACAAAGCTTTCCGATGAGGGAGCCTGGACACCTGGCATTAGATTCATCGTTTCTCAGAGCACTGACTGACCCTGCTTATTTGTTTTTCTTTTCTGCTTCCTAGTGGAAGGTAGTCATCAGCAGCAGCCACCCTAGGGAGCAGTGGCTCCTCCCACCGTGGCTATGAGCCTCCATTTCCCTGCTCTACGGCCTAATCAATGTAGCCACATCCAGCCTTGCCTTTAATAAGCCGATTGTGGAGCTAAATCCCCGCACGCTCTCAGCCTCACCCTGGATGCTTTTGATTGACAAAACTAATCTCTCCTCCGCCCCCACGTCTGCTGCTGCCCGCATCCTCTTGCAAATCATGTACTCAGCTGCTGACAATTAGATATAAGACTTGGGATTCGGGCGCGGGAGGGTTATGAGGTTATGAATCAATTGCGGGGGCTCGGGTGAGATAACAAACCAGAAGAGCCCATCTCAGGCACCTCACCGCAGCCCTCAGCGCCTCCTGGCTGATTTATGGGTTGGTAATAACCTCGCCTGGTCTCCTGCCCCTGTTATTTTTCATAATACAGGGAAGCTTTAAATTTCAGACTCTGGAGCTGACTGGGTGGGGCTGTGGGAAGAGTGCTTGCCCGGGGCTTCCCCATGGTCCATTGTCTTGGCTGCTGTGCGATCATTGGGTCCTTGAGAGTTAGGGTTGTCACAGGCTCCTAGAGGCCAGCAAGCACTTTACAGGACCCCAGAGAGGCAGTCCTGACAGACCTTGCTTATGGCAAGAGGTTTGCAGATCAAGGGTCCCAAGTCATAATTCCTGTGTCTGAGTTCAATTCCTCCAACACGATCCAACCTAAGTCTGATGACTGGAAAGTTTCCTGTGAGGAACGGGACAGGGTAACACTCATTACAGACTGGAAGTGGGAGGAAGAGAGGGGACAGGCTTGGGGGTGGATGGTATCCAGAGGTAGAAGGTTGGAGACCTGTCTTCCTCTCTTGACTTTGGTTCACCTCTCAAGTCTCTATGATGTGACAGCCAGCACATACCTGATGGGAAGATAGTTTTGAAATGCTAACACTTTGTACAGTATTAATCTGTTGAGATTTTTTCTTATAAGAGCTGTGATGCTTTGAGAGAAACCTACCACGATAGAGGAGAAGCGTGAAAGATTTCATCAAAAGCAGTATTCCAAAAGTGCCTGTCTAAGATCTGGTGTTGGCTGGGGGTTGCATTTATCTCTCCTTACTTCTCCTGTTTCCCTTCCTTCTTTCCTCTCTCCCTTCCTATCTCTACCCATCCCTTCCTCTCTCCTTCCATCCCTTCTTCCCTCTTTCTTTCTCCAGCCTTTGGGATGAAGTTTTAAATAGCCCACCAAAGGGGGGGGGGAAATGTTTAATTGTACTTGAAATGAGTATGTGCATATGGGCGACTATGTAGTATATGATGCATATTGGAATACAACTACTGATGAGTAAATGCTTATGAAACCCCACCTCCATGCCAGGTGCTCACTCCATGCCTGGAACAGAACAGCAGAATGAAGTCCCTGTCCGTAGGTGCTGATGTTCGTCAAGTGCTAAGAGTTAAATTGCATCTTCCCCCAGAACCTCAGAATGTGATCTTATTAAGAAACACAGCCATTAAGGTATAACTAGTTAAGTCAGGAAATTAGGGTGGGCCTTGAGGCAGCAGGATTTGTATGTGTCCTTATAGGAAGAGAACCTTGGGCAGAGCGTGTATCCAAGGAATACCACATGGATATGGATGCAGAAACCCGGGTGTTGCTTCTACAGGCCACAGATAACCACATTCTGCTGGCAGACCAGGCAAGAAGCACAGGGCAGCACTTCCTCATTGCCCTTATGTGAACCAACACTTCTGTGACCTTGAACTTGAGCATTCAGCCTCCAGAACTATAAGCATGTGAACTGTGGTAGTTGGGACCACCTTGTTCATGGTACTTTGCTGAGGCGGACTTAGGAAGCCGTCACTGAAGAGGAAGCAGATGCTGACCAGACCATCCCATGGGAGCTATCTAACTAGTCCTGGCCAAGAGACATGTCGCAAAAGGGAGAATCATTCGGATGCCAAGGGACCTTGCCAAATCTTGAAAGTAAAGAAGGCTTTCTGAGGTAGTTAGCAAAGGGTGTGCAGGAGTCGGGGACAGGTAGAAGCAGGGGAGAAAGGAGAGAGCCTTCCTACCCCCTTGGGGAACTGCATATGCAGAGGTCCTGGGAATGAAAAAATGGCCCAGCTAACAGAAGAGAGGAGGAGAAGGGAGTGGAGGATGTAGGAATGGTCAGTCATCAGAGCACCAAAACCAGAGCCATGCTGGAATCCATCACATTCAAAGCCTTTCTTTACTCTGGGTCAAAGCACCTGACTTGCTTTCTGACCCTCACTTTCTACAAAATATTTATCTGGCAACTGGAGAGATGTCCCAGTGGTTAAGAGCACTGGCTGCTCTTCCAAAGGACTTGGGTTAGATTTGCAGCACCCAAATGGTGGATCTCAACCATCTGTAACTCCAGCTCAGGGGATGCAGCACCCTCTTCCGGCCTCTGCATGCACCTGGCATACATGCAGTGCACAGACATACATGCAGGCAAAACACCCATACACATAAAATAAGAAGAAAATATTAAATAAATATTTATCAGGAGTGAGCCTTACCTTGCCACATCCCCACTATTGACCTGCTGTTACATTCTCCTTTGTCTGCAAGCTGAGCATCAGTAGACTCCTTTCTAGAGACATCAAGACACTCCGATGGTCCCTAAGACCTCAAATGAGAAAGCAAGTAGCACAAATTATTGCAGCTTCCTCAGCCTTGCAGATGATGTCAGTTAGATGCTTGAACCTAACATGGTCCCTGAAACTCAGACTGTCTGAGTGGATACCGTCTGTGCACATTCTGGGCCAGACACTGGGCTGTTTCTACAAAATGTGGCAGCTCATGTGCTCTCACAGCAGCCGAGGCTGCCCGGTTATTGTGGTTCCCTTTTCCTGTGATGAAATGAAGGCACAGAACAGGTCCCTGGTCTGTGAAGAAGCAGATCATCACAGGAAAACCAAAAGCCAAGGGTGTGAAGAGGGCTTGTTCCCCTCTAAATAGACGGTAGGTTCATCAGTTGACGGATAAAGAAATGGAGATTGAGGTGGACGGTTCCAGTTTACAGGTGATATGATAACAAGCTGGAGACAAGTCTGTCTAACTTTATCATCACTGTGCCTTTGTGCTTCATATGCTTGCTAAGTGACGACTAATTTTGTTAGGACTTTCCTCAGCAGCGAGCGGGTGACCAAACTATGACGACTTGCCAATGACATTAAGCTTTTCCTTACACTGTTCCTTGAACCTGTGTTTCCTTTCCACGGCCAGCTATTCGCTGTGCCTAGTTCAACGTTTAACCTTCCTCGGCTAGTGTGACATGTTTTGTTTTGTAAAATGAAGGCTTCAAAGGAAGACCCGAGACTGTAAAGATGCCCTCCTTAGCCTGTCTGTTCATCAGATCAATGGGGATGATCAATCACAGAATGAAATTTTATAGCAGTATTATCCTAAAACCCAGACTACTGGAAGTACTCAAGAAATATTTAGTAAGATTCAAGTAGGAAAGTGAGCTGACCAAAGAAATTAAAAAATTAGCTTAATAGTTGATAATAGCAACAATCACTAAATTGATCCCTCTGCTTCAGGGAAAAGTCCAGTACAGAATATCAGTTTCCCACATATTTTCCTTACACATCTTACTGGAGATGTTCATCAGCTCTAAGACAGTCAGAATGTGGAGGTGGGAAGAAATTTGGCATGAGAATGCCTGGATTCTAGCTCTGAGTCCAATAGATGCTAATCTGTGGCCTTGAGCTTCTCTCAGACTGATCTTTTAAGTGGTTATTATAATGACAATATTTTGCATAATTATGGTCAATATCATACATGATAACAGGAACAAATGCCTGCTATACAGCAAGCACTCAGGAAGTGCCACTGCCTGTCACAAGCATTGCCACCCACCTGGCAAGTGTTGTGGAGCCAGCCTCTCTGTGGCAGGTGCCCAGAGACCCTGAGCCAGTACACAAAAACATCAGTGGATGGAATCCTAGCCTTGATGGAGGTGTAGGGTAAACTCAGTTGTGGCAGAAACCATAGCATCTTTCCTTGGGATCTTAAAATTGTGTCCTCGAGAGAAATGGTGGGGGTTGAAATGACTTTACCAAAGGCTTAAGATGTCAGCACCGCAGTCTACAATCTACCAAGTTTCCAGAAACTGGCAATCTGCAGATGAGTGCAATGCATGAATTCATCCTTATCTACTCTGCATGGCTTGCAACTGATCCAATACTTGGGGGTGGGGGGGAATGAGAGGAAGTAGCTCACATTAAGATCTCCTTGGGTTATCATGTCTGAGTGGAAGCATCCTCATCAAATTCACTAAAACACCTGAAGACACAACCCAGGATCTTGTGTGATGCTTCTCTAAACCTGAAACAGGGCCCCCTTACATACCAGGGCTCTCTCAAATCTAGTTTGTATTTACCTCCTGTCCACACAGCATGGGAACTAAACATGAGTGGTCACTGAGTCTTACTCTACCATGGACATAAGTAAACATAAAGAAGTAATCTGGGTTGCCTTTCCTGATACAGGACTTTGATGAACAACCCTGTGGTGTCTATAAAATTCTACTTGTAGTTCCAGGGACCACAGATGGCCAGAGTGTGCGGTAAGTTCAAGGGCAGGATCCAGCATCATGGCTGAGTCTCCCTCCCTCTGCTGACCCCTCAAGACAAAACTGGAACTGGGGGTGTAGCCTAACTGGTAGGGTGTTCACCTGGCATCTTCAAAGTCGTGGGTTTGACACCCCAGCCCCCAGCACTGTATCAACTGAGTGTGATTGCAGCAATAATATCAGCCCTTAGGAGGCAGAGGCAGAAGTTAGTCAGCCTTGCTACTTAATCAGTTCCAGGCCAGCCTGGGCTACATGAGACAAACACCAACAACAATACCCAGCCCAGAGACCCTGCCTTTGTTCACTACTATTTGTTTCCCAGGAGAGGAGAAGCTATGGAGATTCCCTCTTACTCTCTCTACTTTGGAGAGGCCAATTTATTTAATTTATTTATGGTTTTTCGAGACAGGGTTTCCTCTGTGTAGCCCTGGCTGTCCTGGAACTCACTCTGTAGACCAGGCTGGCCTCAAACTCACAGAGATCCACCTGCCTCTGCCCGCCAAGTGCTGGGAGGCCAATTCTTGCCTCTCCATTCTTGGAAATAAAAAGCATTTCCTTGCAAAGCATGAGAATGTTCTGTGAACTTCAGATAGTTCAGAAACAAAGTAATGATTGGATGCCTCTCCCCTGCCCAAGATAACCTAAAGTTAACAACTTAAGTTATTTCCAGAACTGGTCTTTTTCATTTATGTATATACTTTTATGTGTGCATAATTAATAAAATAGGAGTATTTTTCTGCTGTAAAAAATGTTATTTCACCATATATGCTCTTCTTGATGCGCTTTATCCATTCAGCCTACTAGTTGTCCAATAAATATTATTCCATGAATAAGCCTTGATTTCCTGACTTTCTTGTTAGAGGAATTTCATATTGATCTCAAATGCCTGTTCAATAAATACGTTTATATGTAAAAGATACGGTAGAAAGGTGTACTACAATGCATGTGAAGCACAGCATGTAACTGCTGATAATAAACACCCACTTACATACAGGGAGACGGCACACACGCAGTGGGAGGTACTTGCATACCCTCTGGCGTAGTTCAAAGATATTCCTGTATCGTGAGTTAATTAATCAGTGTCCGTGGGGCTGGGTGGTGGCTCAGTCACGAAAGTGTCTGTGCCACAAGCGTGAGGACTCGAGTTCAGGTCTCTAGGACCCACTTAAAAGCTGAGTCTGGTCATGTTCCTGTAATTCCTGCGCTGGGAAAGTAGACGCCGGTGGATCCCTGTGGCTCACTGGAAAGCCAGCCAGCCTAGCTGAGTAGAGGAGCCCTGGGTTCAGTTAGAGACCCTATCTCTGTGGAGCGGTGGTGGTGCAAGCCTTTAATCCCAGCACTCAGGGGGCAGAGGCAGTTGGGTCCTCTGTGTTCAAAGCCAGCCTGGTCTGCAGAGTGAGTTCCAGGACAGGAATGAGGTAGGGAGTAACCAAAGGAGACACTGGCATTCATCTCTGACATACAAATGCGTATGAAAACACTAGTATGTGCACTCACACAAACATGTACCTAACGCATACACAGAGAGACAAACACACATGCAATTGGCCCCAGAACAGCTTCCAGGTCAGTGTTTTGGGCTCTTGGGAATAAAGGTAGCTGTATTGTGTGTGTTATGCTGTGGGCTGTTATCAGTCTGTAAGTCCCTGGAGGACATCTTGACTAAGGTAGCATCTCAAATTCAACAGTGGAAACAAAAGGCAGCAATTATTTTCAGATAGAACAGAAAAGAATCTTCTTCAAATTCTTTTTGTTAAGAGGAAGGAAAGGTGGGTCTCTGGGGTTGATGGAGAGAGAGGAAAGACAAACACAAGAGAGCAGACGCTTGCTCCTGCTGCTCTGTGGACTATTCTCACGTCTGGCTCGAACATGTCTAGTTGGAGCATGTTCATAATATTATGACTTAGTTGTCTTCCCTGCTGCTTGTTCTGGGGCAGAACCACAGTGGTTCACTTCCTGCCCCAAAGCTGGAGTAAGCCACTTGTGGATCTGTCCGTAGAAACTTGTGAGAGTGTCCACCCATCCCTGAGCATCTTCCAACATGTCTGCTGCAGGCCACAGGATGGTACCCGTAGTGTGTGAGGGACAGTACAGTGAGGGCACAGCAAATGGAGTATCCCAGCCCGGGACAGCCAGGAATAGCTGCTTAACAATCTCCAGTCACTGTGCCATCACACCAAACCCAGCTCTGTGGTCCCCAAACTGTTAGAGGGCGAAGGAAAGGGGACCTTTGTGACTTTATCTTCCTTACAAGAAAGGTGCTTAACTGTGATTCTTCAGCTAGGTGGAGCCGTAGAACAATTGGGCCAGAAACTGAGTGCCAAATGGGGCAGAAATCCAGACAATGGTGCTGGGGTGCTGGGGGCGGTGGTGGGTAGGATAGCAAGGAAGGAGTCTCAATGCGAATGAATACTAATTAGTGACATGGATATTAATGATGACAGTAATTAACAGGGGAAAGGAAGGGCTGTCATTGTCCCAGGGTGAGCAATCAATCTTGGCAGGTGATAAATAATGGCTGAGCAAGCTCAGCGGAAAGATAATCCGCAGGCCCCGGGGAGAGCCGGGGTGCTACTGGAAGCCTCGCAGTTTCTAGGCAACCCACAGAAAAGAACTATTTTTCTTTGAGGGGAAAAAAAAAAAAGAACAGGTTAGTGTCTCTCCCCCACCCCCAATTTGGGATTACAGTTCTTATTTGATGTCTGCTTTGTTCTGCATTTCCTAGGACAAATGCACAACTTCTGTAATTTGAGGGAAATGAGCACGCACACACACATGCACGTGCATGGGGACACACACACACACATGCACACACACACATACACACACACACACACACGCACGCACGCACGCACGCACGCACGTGCACACACACTGCTACACAAGTGGACTCTCTCTCAAAAGATGGGAATGGACCAGAGTGTTTTTGCATCCAATTTCAGCTCACAGATGTGATCCGGAAGCAAGTATGGGAGGCTTCTGAGTCTTGCTTTTGAGGCTGAAGTGTGAGGAAATGGCATTGTCAATGAAGTTGGCCCTGGAGGCCAGGAGGAGGAGGGTAGGGCCCCAGCAGCTCTGCTGCACTGTTTCAACATCTTCCAGAGAGCCACACAGAGACCAAATGTCCAGGCTGTCTGGCCAGCAGAGAACTTACTTCTAGTCAATGGTCAAATGTCTGAAAAATTTGACTCCCAGGAAAAGGGTGCCTCAGTAAATTCCTCTGCTGGATCTCATTCACCTGGCTGGGAATCCAGCCAGGAACTACTTTAGCAGATACCCTCACGCACACACTCTCCTCACACATACAAACACCCTACACACACACACACACACACACACACACACACA
>CABHPP010135997.1:54204-64611 GCA_902168425.1 Peromyscus attwateri | reverse complement strand
ACACACACACACACACACACACACACACACACACACACACACCAAGGCTTCAGACCCATTCTTGACTCAGATTTGGAAATATTGTTCCTTTCAGCCTGTTTTCCATCAGACATTCCCCAAAAGGTAACGAAGCCTTGTTGAAAGGTCTGCACCAGTGTAAAATGAAATCTTTGGGTGACTCAGTGGTTTGATCAGATGTTGTGAATCTCGCAGATAACTGGGCTCTTGCACTTGTGTTACTTACCTTGGGTCCAGAAACCCTGACTAGGGAGGCAAAGGCATGAAAAAGAGGGCAGACAAGCTGGGTCAGGTGGGGTGTGTGCCCTGTGTCCTCTGGCAACCCAGATCCTCTGTGTGTTTGTTATGCACAGCACAGGGAGTCCGGAGAGCTAGTCTTGGTAAGAGCTCTCTGGGAGGGAATAGTTCAGGCTGTAGACACCTAGGAGAGGTAAGATGCAGTTACTAGCTTTTGTGCACACTGATCAATTGGACAGCACCCCTAAAGAAGGTTTTGCTATGCTTCTGAGCCTCACCAGCGGGGGAGGCTTTGCCAGACCCACAGGGTTGAGACACTGGGGTCCTTGACATGCCTATGTGCAAGTCAACAAAAATACTCACTCAGGACTTCCTCACTTCACTCACTGGGGGATTCCTCCACCCCCTACACACTCCCGCGTGAGCTAAGCTGCTCTTGGAACATGGATTTTAGTTGCAATCTTTTTAAAAGGAAGACAGTAAAAGGGAGCTTGTTCAGAAGACTTTGGCCAGTGGTGAGGAGCTCAGGGCCAAGCCATGGAATGGATCCAGGTCTGTCACACTGGGAATGATAACACTGATGATTTATGAAAAGACTGCCCAAAATCTGAAGGGATGGTCTTAGAGTGACGAGATCTGGGTTCAAGTTCACTCTTTTGTCACCAGAAGACAAAATTAAAACCAATAGGAAGAAGTAAGAGAGGATCAAATTTCTGTTCAAGTGTGACTTATCTTAAACATGCTGGCTAGAAGAAACTGGGGTTATTCCACACACAGCTAATATCTCTTACAAGGGATCTAAATAGTCATTCATTTTCATGGTGGGATCCAGTGCCCCTTCCATATTGTGTCTCTGCTGCACTCAGTTTCCAAGATAAATAAGGGAAGGGTTTGTAGGTGTGGAGGAGGTTTTCACAGACCAGAGCAGGCAGTGATATAGGTCATTCTACCCACATATAATTAGTATGGTTCAGTCCACAGCCAACTTTGAGGGAACCTGGAAATTTAAGATAGCTGAGGCCCAGATGAAAAAGAAGAAACTGTCAGTGAAGACCCAGAAGTGGTCCATGGACTCAGAGGCATGTTGACTTAGCTTGGACTCATATCTGAAAAGAACAAGCTTTCTAAGTACCTCTGAGGCCACCTGAGCTGATTAGCACTTGTCAGGAAGGGCATGGTGCTGAAAAACAAATGTTCTAGGAGCAGGCATGCTAAGGCTTCACTGGCCTTCACTGCCTTGGGGAAACCTTTGAAATCTGTGTCCCTAGAAAGTTCCTAATAGATGCTCCTGGGAATGTGGATGTAACTGAAGCATCGGAAGTGGGTTTGGATTTTGTTTTCTGTTGGTTGGTTGGTTGGTTGGTTGGTTGGTTGGTTGGTTGGTTGGTTTTGGTTTTGTTTCTGTTGGTGATGGTGGGTTTTTTTTTTCTGGAAAAAGAACCTGAAATGTAGGCTGAGAGTGCGGCTGAATTGGTACAATGCTTGTCTAGTATTCATGAAGCCCTGGGTTTGGTCCCCAGCACTATATAAACTAAGCTTGGTGGTCAGGACTGGCATCACAGCATCCTCAGCTATATAGAAAATTCAAAATCAGCCTGGGATGCACAAAAGCCCATCTCCATGAAAGAAGGAGGATAAGGAGGGATGGCAGTTACTGAATCATAACTGTGGCCATGTCCCAGTGGATGGGAAGAGCTGGTTAGCATGGGGAAAATGGCGGTATTATCCAGCTCTCAAGCTGTGTGCTGCTGGGCTCCGGGCTCTAGTAGAGATGTTTCTTCTGCTACCCTTGAGATCGTCAGCTGAAATTGCTTTGTCATTGCAGGTACGGACATTGTGCAGTGGCTCATGAAGAACCTTTCCATTGAGGACCCAGGTATTTGACCTTTGACCTTGCCTTTACCTCCCCTGGTGTTGGTACACATGCCATAGACAGCTTCCCCAGTGGGCCTTATACAGTCTTGAAAAGAAGGCTTATCATCGTGGATTCCAGGATGTGGACTCATTGTATTTGCAGATAGAAGTCATTTATTTTCTCCACTGAATGTCTATCATCATGTGGAAATCACCCTTTGAGGAAATGAGCCACTATTTAGAATGCCAGGGAGCTCAACACAATAGCGTGTGAAATGAGATGAATTCTCGTTAGCCATAGCAATTAAAGATAAGTTGTAGCCCTGTCACAGAACAGCCTTCTAGAAGCAGCTCTTAAAATTAGATTGCCTGATCCACAATTAAGATGTTTAATTATTTGCTAAAACTCCTTCTGTTTTCTGCTTCTGCAAGAAGTGAAGAAGTGATTTTTTTTCAACTCTAATTGTGCATTTCAATTAGGCAAAGTATACCAGAAAAAAAAAAAAAAACAGCAAAACCCTGACCAATGAAGACAGTTTAGATAGACAGTTTCCACAGCTGTCCTTCCACCAGAAATAAGCAGGACAATGTGTTTTCACAGTCTTATTAGGAAATGGGGGAGGTGCTCCAGGAAAAAATGAAACTTCTAGAAAGCTCAAGTTGATGTTCATCAGTGTGTGATGAGTTTATTGTTGGGTTTTTTTTTCCTTGACATTTAGCACACATCTATTTGTCTGGCTTAACTGGCATTATTAATACTCAAAGAACACATTTACAAATATCCATAGTGGATCTACTCTGGGGCTCACATTAGTGCTGAGTGAATCCAGGGCCTTGTTCCTATTGGGCAAGCATTCTACCACTGAGCTACATATCCCAGCCCTCTGGCCAATGTTCTTAATGGTCATCCTTGGAGGACATAGATACCATAAGTTAAGTGGACCTTAACTACCCTGCTTTCTGAGAATCTGCACCAAGTGCCCACACTAGATGTTGAGCCTTTGATTGTGATTATTTGTAAAATCGATATGTCAACCCAGGCTTGCATTTTAACCTGGCATTGCTAATCTACAGTTGAGTGTACAACAATGCACTTTCAAATAATTCTATTAAATGAAGTTGATGGAAACATGAGTCCTTGAAGAGCAGGTGGTTTTTGGAAGTGACCCTGGCCCTTTTCATGTCCTGGATCAGTGGTCACTCTGTCAGCTTACAAAAATTCTTAATTCGAGTGAAGCTCTTAGCTCACAAGAAAAAGGGCCTATGCTTCTTTTTCTTGTGAGCTAAGAATTTCACTGGAAAGCTAGACTCCATGTCAGCTCCTCTTGGTGTCTCTATTATACAGCCTGGACTTCTGATTGACTGCCCATGCAGTCAGTCTGGGTAGGCATCTAGCCATTTGATGACATTTATCTGAAGTCACTGTTCCTTTTTAGTCATGCTAACTTAAGGCCATTTATCATGGTAGAATTTGCTCAGAGCACTTCCTGGCCCTTCTGAAGTATCCATTGAATTCATTATTATTGATGTTCTGAGGACTCTAACACAGCTAATGTAAGTGAGACTCCTCTGGCCCTGGCATAAAAAACTTCTGTGGAAGGTCCACACTGGTGAAAGTCACATCTACAATGGTCTACTCTTTTCTGATACCTTTGGGAGGACATCAAGATGTTGGGACAAGTGTGAGCTTCTGAGAATTAGCCAGGAAGGAGAAGCTAAAACAATTTGCCTTAAGATGGAGCCACAAACCACAGCCTGGGAAGCCAACATGTCTAACGGAAGTCCCATGCTGGCTGCTCTGTCTATTCTTTGTTCCCTTCTGTTAAAGTAAAAGCATTTCAAAGTAGGAGTTCTAGCTCTGGTGTCAGTGGCTCAACATTACCTTCTTTCAGGATCATGCTTCTCTTTGGGAGATTGCTTCTCCGAGGATCTGTGTTTCCTGGGAGATCACAGATGACACTGTGATCACAGCAGATCCAGAGCCACAGAGATCCAGTGTCCCAGGAGGAAAATCTGCTCCTCTGTGAGCCAGATGGACTTGAATTCTACATGGCGGATGTCATGAAGCAGTAACTAAAAAACAGAAGCCCGTCTTGCATGGGGAAGGATAAATGATGGAGCTTTACTTCTTGACAGACCTGACATTCTTCCCTTTGTTTGTGTTAGGGTTTTGGTTGGTTAGTTGGTTGGTTGGTTGGTCGATTGGTTGGTTGGTTGGTTGGTTCATTGGTTCATTGGTTAGTTGGTTGGTTGATTTTACTATGTAGCCCAAGCTAGCCTTGACCTCTCAGTTCACCTGCCTTAGCCTCCCAGGTGCTGGGATTATAGACCTGTGCCATCACACCTGGCTCATGGTTCTTGAAGCATACAGTTGGACTTCTGTGTATTCAGAGCTTTATCCTTGAAGTCAGCTAACACTGGATTGAAAATATTTGATACAAAAATGTATCTCCACTCAACATATAGAGACAGTTTTCTATCCCCTAAACTTTATAGTATAACAGCCATTTGCATGGCATTTAGACTGTGTTAGGCATCAAAAGTAACCTAGAAATGATTTGAAGCTTGCAGGAGCATGTGTGAAGTTTATACACGCATGATGCCATTTGATATCAAGACTTGAGCATCCAAATATTTTGATCTTCATGGGGACCCTGAGACAAATTCTACATGAATATGTAGTGACAGCCAGATAGAACTGTAAAGGCAAACTTGTCATCAGGAAGCAGGTACAATAAAACATCATTATTCAGAGTCTACCGACGATGGGTACTACTTCCACGGGGACTTGGTGATTCTTAGAAAGCAAAGCACTTGGGTTGTAGGTGATGTTGAAAAGCTTACAGTTACAGACAAGACAAATGACTTAAAAATATTCAGCTTATAAAACTGGTCATAGACGAAGTAGCCCCCCTACTGTATGGGCTCCTCTCTGGATAAGGTAAAACCTTAACTACTGAGGGAGACCCGTTTATGGCTGGGGCGGAGATAAGGAAGCGGCAGGCTGATTTTGGCAGAAATACCTACTTTTCTCTCCACTTTGTCACTATGGCACTGCCCACCCTAGCATCCTTCCTCCAATTTCCTGGGACGGTCATGGCCCAAGGAGATTCTGAAGCCTCTGGACCACAAGACTGCACCCCCGGTGCCCAGGGTCAGAGACAGGAGAACCACAGCTCAGGCTGCCGTCTCTGCCTGAGTATTTCACTGCTCAGCCCTTGTATGAGAGGTCTCACTTCTTTAGGCGCTACTTGGTCTAGGCCGTGCTGCTGGATCTGACTTTGTTTGGGAAGGCTGTGGTGAATGAGAGGTCGAGCATTGTCAAACTCTCTAAGGAGGCCAGACACGCAATGGTCCTTCTCAATTATCAGTGTCTTCCCATTGCTACCATCAGCAAGGGAAGACCTCATCAGCACCGTCATCCAGATGTCACCTTCTGCTCTCCCAGTGTATGTTTTAGCTGAATGACCTGCTTCCTCCTCCTTTTCTCTCCTTTCAGTTGAAGCAATACACCTGGGAAGCCTTATTGCCGCCCAGGGCTACATCTTCCCAATCTCAGACCATGTTCTCACCATGAAAGATGATGGCACCTTTTACCGTTTCCAGGTAGGCCTGCTGGCTCTTCCCAAAGAACCCTTCTGCTCATCATCATGTAACCTCAGATTAGAACCACCTAGAACAACTAGGCATATTTAAAAGAGTAAGTGTCCCCCTGCAAAAGCTAAGAGATGTATTAACTTAGACACTGGGTGACCCACTTAAAGAACAGTAAAAGGCCCTCACTGATAGCCTATGGTATTTGGGGACACTGTCTAAGCCACTTGGGGGTATTATCATAGAATCCCCTGCATATCTTATAAACATAATCTTTCACAGCTCTGGGGGAAGTGTCTGGTGGGGGAGCACTCTCTATTTCATTAGATGGTACTTTCTAGCTGTGTTCTCATTTGGTGGAAGGGAGGAGGGGTCTCCCTCAAGCCTTTTATAAAATAATGACACTAATTTCACTTATGAAGCCTCCATATCCATGTCTCCTTCACCTTCCAAAGACCCCATCTCTCATCTTTAACAAAAAGATTTATTTTTTATTTTATATGTATTTGTATTTTGTTTGAATGTACGTATATGTGCTTATCTAGGGCCCACAGAGGACATAAGGGGGTGTCAGATGGCTCAGAACTAGAGTTGCAGGTGATTTTGAGGTACCCTGTAGGTGCTGGGAATTGAACTCAGGTCCTTTGTAAAAATAGTAAATGTTCTTAAGCACTGAGCCATCTCTCTAATCCCGAGACTCCCTTCAGAGCATCTTCTGGAAGACTAGAATTCAGATGAGAATGTCTCCTGGAGGACTAGGGTTCAGACGAGAACATCTGGAGGACTAGAGTTCAGACAAGAACATCTGGAGGACTATGGTTCAGATGAGAACATCTGGAGGACTAGGGTTCAGATGAGAACATCTGGAGGACTAGGGTTCAGATGAGAACATCTGGAGGACTAGGGTTCAGATGAGAATGTCTCCTGGAGGACTAGGGTTCAGATGAGAACAGATACTTTCCCTCATTTCTTCTGGAAGAAAAGCTGCTACAGGAGTGGCTATCACCCATCTTACAAAGAGGGTATTTGGGGACACTATCTAAGCCCCTTCGGATGGGGGCACTCAGAGAATGAACATGGCTTTAGTGACCTTAGGAAGCTGATCCGAGTGAGCCTGAAAGAATGCACTGTCCTTGGTCTGTATCTCCCTGGAGTGCATCCTCGTGTGCTATGTGCTCACTCATCCTCCTCATCCACTGTTAGCCCTTCTCCCAGACTCTGCCTCAGAGGGAGTAGAGACAGAGAGTCGGGGTGTGTCAAAGCCCAAGCCAAAGGCTTGGGGAACATGGTTCTGCCCAGGTGTTAAAGAAGAAACGGTGGCAGCCTGTGCCAGGCCAAAGGCGTGTCTGCCTGTAGGCTTACGTTTCCCGGAGTTACAGCTGTGTGCCTCTGGTTCTGATGCCCTGTGCTCTGTTGCAGGCTCCTTACTTCTGGCCTTCGAACTGCTGGGAACCTGAGAACACTGACTACGGTGAGAAGAGACGATGTGACCTATACTTCCTGTCACTCCTACAAGTGCTGAAGACAGACGCTCGGCACCTGGTGGCCACGGTGCTGGGGAAAGGGGTTCTTGAGCCTGCTAACCCCCGGTTGACACAGATCTGTTCCCTGTTCTACATGGTGAACAAAGACACAGCACACTGGGCGGTGCAGTCCTCCCAGGAGAAGGGGCAAAGGGACCAGGTTTTTATGGGATTACTGTGTGACAGGGGCTTTTATTGCTCCTTCTAAGGACATGGCGTCAGGGAGGGCTGCATCAAGGAGCTCCTTCCCGTGGCCTTTTCTATCCTCATATACTTGTAAAAATTTACTAAGAACTCATTGGTGATTTTGATAGTTGGAAGTTAAGAGGAGAGAGAGAGAGAGAGAGAGAGAGAGAGAGAGAGAGAGAGAGAGAACAAGCATAAAGGTTGGACAACTGTATTGCCACACTCTCATAGAGACTATTTAATATTTTCCATGAACCAATTCTCTAAAGAAATTATGTTGTCTCTAACTTAAGGTTAAAAAAAAAAAAAAAAAAAGAACCTTGAGACCCAGAATGTCCATATCCTCACAGGATCACATTTGTCTGAATTCCCAGTTGATAGTGAGACCCAACAGGGCAGGGGCTGGTCTGCCCTGGGCATTCACATCACCCCCAGGGTGAGATCTGTGGCACAGGATATATGTGGTCTTCAGTAAATCTTTAGTTACAGTGCTGTTTGGGGTGTTGTTTCTGCTCAAGATCTATTCATTTGTTTAGTTTGGATTGAAGTGGGTTCTCTTGGAGCACTGGGATCGAACCCACAACCTTATGTGTGCTAAGCTATACTTCAGCCTGGTTCTGGTCCCTTTCTACAATTTGCCACACAACATTTTAAAGTTATTTATTTTCATGTATTTCATTTCAAGCATGTGCCTGCTTATCTGTGTATATATACCACATGTGTGTAGTACACATGGAGGCCAGAAGAGGCCATCGGATCCCTTGAAGCTGGAGTTATAGGTTTTTATGAACCACTGGATATGGGTGCTGGGAACCCATCTGTGGTCCTCAGGGAGAGCAGAAAAGTACTCTTAACTCTTGAACCACCTCTCCAGTTCCTGGTTCTGGTTCTTCATTCAAGGTGATCAATAGACACTCCCTGGAAACAGAGTATGAACTCAGATCTGAGTGACTCCAGCCCATTCCCACTCCTGCACCTGTGTGTGTCCTGCCTGGCATACATGCCAACAGCACCACCCCTTGGCCTGGCATCCTTGCGACTGCTGGTGCAGGCTAGAGCATGGCTCTCCTGAGGACCAGGGCACTCAGTGAGCCCAGGAGCTTCTCCCCTGGATCTTTGCAGAGCTGAGGGACAGGAAGGCAGCTGCAGCTGCAGGGACTGGGTGGTCGGGGAACTGCAGGGAGAGCTGCAGGGCAAGCTGCTGTTTGGAAGCACGGGTATGTGGGATGCAGACAGGCCACTGGGAACAGTCTGGAGATGCAGGCAAGTGAGGCCTTGCCTAATGAGCCAATAAATCGAGAGGATGTGCTCGGGCCAAGGGCAGGGGGGTATCTGCTGCTCATCTATCCTGGGGCACCACTGTGACCCTCCCAAATGGCTGTTCCTTACACAGTAGTTGATCAGGTCCAGCAAGGCTTCCAGCTCAGGGTGGGAGCTGTGTTTTGTCATAGAGCAAGGGCTTCAGGTTGAAGGACAAACCCCATTTCCTCATTTCAATAATTACATCTCCGTTCCATCTCCATGTGCCCCCTCAGGCAGGGGCCAGGAGGTGGAGTCAGACCAGACACCTGGATCAAAACAAGTAAAATATATTCAACCATCTTACACTGAGTACAGCAGGACAGATTTTTCTCTCTCTCAGAATTTTCTCCACAGAGCTCCATGTCAGAATAGTAATGGGCAGCCTCAGCAGAGGCGGAAACAACGGATGACTTCAGGATGCCCTTAACATAAAATTACTGTGCATTCCTGTGCCTCAGCCTATGGTGAAGTCTCAGGAGGGAAAATAAAAAGAAAGGAACCCTGAGACGGTTTAGTCAGAAACTCAGCTTCGCAGGAGAGAATAGGGCAAAGAGGTTTGTCTCACTGCTATGGCAAAATGCCTAGCCAGAGGGACTTAAGGACCTAAGGGTTTGTCAGGCCCTCATGGTGGGAAGGCGCAGCTGCAGGAGGGTGAGGCAGCCCGGTCACATTATATCTGCAGTCAGGAAGCGGAGACCCACTAAATCCCAGTGCTCAGTTTGCTGTGACCTCTGTGTTTAGAACAGGACCCCAGTCCATGTGAAGGGTGGGTCTGCCCTCCACAGTTAAACCTTCCCAGAAACATCCTCACAGATGTGCCCAGAAGTTCATCTCCTAGGTGACTCTAAATCCCATCAAGCTGACAATCAAGATGAACACAGTCCCAGACAGGTTATGTAATAAAAGCCCTAGTAGTCACGTAGAGAAGGTTCAGCTGACTCGGCCATCTCTGGGAGCCCTTTTGGATGTTTAGCAATGAGGAATGACTTGTGAAAGTCCCTTCATTTGCTTAAATGTGGGGATCCTAACCAAACCTACCTGGTAGAGTTATCATGAGGACTATGCAGAGTTCACATTTGTAAGGTCCCTGAGGCGGAGCCTGATAGTTGGTAAGCTCAGCATAAGCAGGTGCTCTTGTCACGTGACTCAGCGTGAATGGATCAGGTTTTATGTTCATTGAAATTGATCAGTTCCAGATATCTTTAAAAAAAAAACAGTTTGCTATACTTTGTGTGTGTGTGTGTGTGTGTGTGTGTGTCTGTGTCTGTGTGTCTGTGTCTGTGTGTCTGTGTGTGTGGACATGCACACACAGACATACACACACATTAGACACAGTCGTGGACACACATACAGACAACTTGCAGGAGTCAGTTCTCTCCTTTCACCCAGGGACTGAACTCAAGTTGCCAGACTTGACAGCAAGCTCCTTTACCCCGAGTCATCGGCATAACTCAGTCCCTTGTATCTTCACAGTACATGAATCTGTTCCCTATTTGGTGTGTTAGACACAATGTGTCCTTGTTAGGGTGACACATTGCAGTGAGTACATCCAAGTGAAGCCGAGGAGAAGTTTGGAGGTAGAGATAACTAATTTTTAGTATAAATAGAAAATAAATAAATGATAGATGATAGGTAGATTAGATAGATAGATAGATAGATAGATAGATAGATAGATAGATAGATAGATAGATAG
>CABHPP010135997.1:41129-54194 GCA_902168425.1 Peromyscus attwateri | reverse complement strand
TAGATAGATAGATAGATAGATAGATAGATAGATAGATAGATAGATAGGTAGATAGGTAGGTAGGTAGGTAGGTAGGTAGGTAGGTAGGTAGGTAGGTAGATAGGTAGACAGACAGACAGACAGACAGACAGACAGACAGACAGGACAAGCCAGCATGGGGCTTCACATTCCCCAGAGGTCCTCTTGCAGGACTGGCTATCACCACTAGAGGTCACTGAAGCCAGTGCTCTGGAGAAGGCTACCCAATGGTACAGACAAGCCTGTAAGTGCCAAGAGTACCTGTTCCCTGTGGTGAACAGGTTTCTGGTGTGGCATTAGCCACAGAGAAACAGGTTGGAAGTCTAAGCCTGTGGGCTCATGGTCAGCAGCTACAACACCAGCCCTGTGTTCCTTGCTCAGCACTCTATAACCTGTCTGGCCATTCTGACCCAGGATAGAAATTTCTTGGGATGATCCTACCTACATAAAACCCATAGTCAAAATCTGTGTTACCCCCTCCCTGCTCTATCTACTTGGTGGGGGGTAAAAGGTGTATGCATGTGTGTGGGGGTGCAGGGGGACACCCACTTGTATGCATGTGGAAGCTAGAGTAGAACACCAGGTATCCCATCCTATGACTCTCAACGTTATGTTTTGACCCAGGGTTTCTCATCAAATCTGGAGCTAGAGTGGTGACCAGTGAGTGCAAATAAGCCTCCTGGCTCTGCTCCTCACTGTACTGGAGTTACGGGGATATTCAGCCCTGTATATCCACACATATTCATTTATAGCTTTTTACTTGGATTCTGGGAATTAAAAGTGAGGTCCTCAAGCTTGAATACCAAGCCTCCATACCCACCGAGCCACCCTGCTACTCCCAGCCCTTGAGTTAGCCATTTATGAGTTTCACATTCAACCAATAGAAAACGCTTTGTCAAAGTAGCTGCCACCTCCATTGGCTCACCAGGGATGGAAATGAGGCGGGTGGCATGCCAAGCTTCCAGCTTGACTACCCCAATCCCACAGGCTGTCTGTGGCCCTCGAAGCTGAGAGAGGTACTTTGTTCAGAGCTGACAGTTCTTTATCAGGCACAATGCAGACTTCTGGATGCTCAGTTCATGGCAAGAGCTAGTAAAGTGAAACCCGGAAGACATTCGGCACGTACTTCAAGCCCTCCAGATCAGCAGTTCTCAGCCTGTGGGTCACAGCCCCTTTCAGGGTCGCATATCAGATAGCCTGCATATCAAATTTACATTATGATTCATAACAGTAACAAAACTAAAGTTATGAAGTAGCAAACAAATAATAGTTTTATGGTTGGAGGTCACCACAACATGAGGAAGTGTATTAAAGGGTTGCAGCCTTAGGAAGGTTGAGAACCACTGCTCTAGATGAATATGTTATGCAAAGGAACATATGGCAGTCTATGGTAAGATCGAGGACTTTTCTTTGACTGTAGCTTCCAAAGACTTGGGTTTCTTTCTTTTTTTTTTTGGTTTTTTCGAGACAGGGTTTCTCTGTGTAGCTTTGCGCCTTTCCTGGAGCTCACTTGGTAGCCCAGGCTGGCCTCGAACTCACAGAGATCCGCCTGCCTCTGCCTCCCGAGTGCTGGGATTAAAGGCGTGCGCCACCAACGCCCGGCTGGGTTTCTTTTTTAAAGAAACCATCCAGTTTGAATATTATTAAGCTGCATTAAGAATTTTTTAAACCACGTGAATATTGGCCCCTCCTACATTTTTGTTGCTTTTTTTTCCAGATGCCTCCTCTGTAACAAATTCACCAGCAATTACCTCAGTCAGCTCTTCTTGATTTATTAGCTCGTTCCAAGTTCCAAACCACTTAGCGATGTCTTCAGAGACACAACCACTCTTTCTTTTAACAGTAATTTCATTGGTACTGATAGTCCTCAACGTGTAATAAGGTTATATACTGATATTCCCAATGTAACCTGAAGATATCCCACATCAAAATACACATCCACCTACCAGAATCCCTCACTTAGCAACTCGGCACACTGCACGGTATTAATTCTTTCCCCTAGTGAGCTTGTGGGCACCATGGCTCGCTGCCACTGCCCAGCCTCCCAAGAGAGTGACACTTCACACCTCACCAGCCTAGGAAAAGATCAAAAATTTGCAATCCATAACTGTGGTTTCTAGTACATCCATTCAGCTTTCCCACTGTTGTTAAATGGAAAAATCATTAAGTCAAACCAAAGGTCTGGTGTGTGTGTGTGTGTGTGTGTGTGTGTGTGCGCATGCATCTGTGTTGTTGTTGTTAAAATAGAATAGTGAGTACACCTAAACTGACATAAGCAGATTTGGGGACAACCACAGCCCACAGCTGGCCCTGGTCAGCACAGACTGTAGAATACAGAAGTGTGAGCATACTGCATACTGGAAAGAAAGCTGCTAGCCACAGGGATTCCAGAGTCCTAGGCTTCCAGGGGAAAAAAAAGTCAGTCATTTGAACCAGCAAGGCATTGCCTAGCGGGCATAAGAAAGGTGTCAGGCCACTGGGCAGGCCCAGGCTGTGGTCCATCCTCATAGTCACTCACAAAAGTCACCTCCTGCTTCCGCTTCTTGCACTAAAAAGGAGGACAACACTGACGAAACAGAGATAGAGAGGAAAGGTGAAGGTCGTGTTTGAGAAAGAACATTCTGGTAATGTGGGGTTAAGAACTCTTCCTTGGACAGGCCTATGTGGTCCTTCCTTTTCTCCGCTCTTTCTCTGGCAAAACGGGCCTGGGGGCCGGGGCAGGGCTGCAGCTGGGTAAGACACAGCCTGCGTCCCTAAAGAGCCTTCAGACTAGAGCAGGGAACACTCTAGTTAACAGGAATGTGGTGAGACTGGGTTGTGTCCTTGAGGGTATATGGATGCTCTCTGGAACACTGGGCTAGCCTTGCAGATATCAGTGGGATTGGGGGTGGGGGCGGTAACGTAGTATAAAATGCTTGCTGTATGAGTATGAGGGACTTCAGTTCAAGCCCCTCACCCACATGAAAAGCTGGATGTGGTGATGCACACTTGTAAACCCCATGCTGGGGAGGCAGAGACAGGAGGATCCTGGCACTCATTAGCAAGCCCAGTGTCCCAGTGGGAGACCCTGTTTCAAGGCACAAGAGGGATAGTACCTGAAGAAAGGCACTGAAGGTTGACCTCTGGCCTCTGCATGTGGAGCTAAGAGTGGTGGCTTCTTTGTAAAGCTTGTGGGAGAGAGGAGAGGAGGTTTGACAAGACAAGATGGGATTATAAAGGGCACCCTAAAGACAGTCTTTCTTCTATTGTCATTGAGGATGCAATGCAGGTCATGGTCATGCTTGTGAAAGGTCACACACAGCAGAGGGAAGAAGGGGGGGTGACAGATGCGATGATATCCACTTGAAAAGCTGTTCCTCTTGGACAACTGCTCATTGGCATGGTCTAGGTGAGCTGCTCGTTGGCATGGTCTAGGTGGCTATCTTAGTTAGGATTACAATTGCTGTGATGAAACACCATGACCAAAAGCAAATTGGGGAAGAAAGAGTTTATTTGGCTCACACTTCTACATTACTATTCATCATCAAAGGAAGTCAGGAAAGGAGCTCAGACACGGCAGGATCCTGGAGGCAGGGGCTGATGCAGAGGCCATGGAGGGTTGCTGCTTACTGGCTTGCCCCTCATGGCTTGCTCAGCCTGCTGTCTTATAGAACCCAGGACCACCAGCCTGGGAATTGCACCAATAGGCTGGGCTCTCCCCCATCAGTCACTAATTAAGAAAATGCTCTGCAAGCTTGTGTACATCCCAACCTTATGGAGGCCTTTTCTTCATTGAGGTTCCCTCCCCGCCTTTAGTGTGTGTCAAGTTGACATGTAACTAACCAGCATAGTGGGTGACTGGCTGGGCAGGCACAAGCTGGATCCATTCCACAGCACTGCTGGCTTTACATGGCAATTCCTCTCCTTCCTCAGCCATCTACCTCTGTAAGAGGACAATGCAGAACAAAGCGAGACTGGAACTGGCCGACTACGAAGCAGTGAGTACGGTGACTCCCAGGCCGGGGTGGGAGGAACATCCACTCCGCAGCTTTGTCGAAGCCTGGGGTTTTCCTTTCTTCCCCCTGCACTCCCTTCCAGGCAGTGGGAAGGATGTCTCTCCTGTGTCTCCTTTGTCACTCCTCTCGCCATATCAGTCAAACTGCATCCTTGTATAAATAACTCTCAAACTTCAACAGCTAAAAATAAACTGTTCAAGTGGGTCCTGGTGGAACATACCTGTAATCTCAGCACCCAGGGAACTAAGGGAGGAGTATCGTGAGTTTGAGGCCAACCTGGGCTAGGCCAGCCTGGGCTATGTGGTGAGACCCTGTCTCATATGTACATTAATGTAGATAAATAAGTAAATGGCATAAAGATGGGTACAGAACTTATACAGATATTTCACCAAAGAGGACAAAAGATGACAGATAAACACATGAGAAGATGCTCAACACCCTTAGCCATCTGAGAAACAGATTGAACCTATGGTGAGGTGCCATTACACCTATTAGAATGGCTAAGATGGAAGGTATAGCTGACACTGATTGACAGTGAACATGTAGGACACGCTCTTTTGTATTACTGGGAGAATGGGAAAAATGGTTCATGTTTTGGCAATTTCTTATAAAGCTGAATATACAGTTACCACATGCAATCAAGTAGAGAAATTAGAATCTATTTCACATCAAAATTACCATGTTACTGTCTGTATTAGCTTTATATGTGGTGCCCAAGGCTGAAAACAACCCAAATACATCTTAATATACAAAGGTACCTAACTTACTAGGTAGATCCTACAATGTACTTAGTACCCTAACTAACTAGGTACATCCATACAATGGAATAGTATTCTGCAGTAGAAAGGAATTGATTCTTATTATACACTACTTGGTAAGTATCGAAAGCATTGTGCTGAGTGAAAGAATCCAGTCTTAAGCAATCCATCCCATTGTTTGATACTCTTGCAAAGACAGCACATATATCACAAGGGAAAACAGATCAATAGCTATGGTTTGAGATGGGTTGGGGTATGACCATAAAGATATCCCAGGGGACTTGGAGAAGTAATGGAACTATCCTGAGTCCTGATTCTGGTATATAACTGTATCCATGTGTTGGGCATTCACATTTTTTTTCTGGAAGGAAAACTGTCAGATTTTCTGTACAACAAGTTTAAGATCAAAATTTTAAATTTCACCTTTATATCCCTATCCTGAGCTTAGTAATAAAGACAGAATCCACTAACAAAATTTCATCCAGAAAATAAGACAAGGCACCCATGGCAAGGGAGGTCTCTTTCCCTGTCCACTTACCTTCCTCTATCTTTGTCCATAAGATCTAATTCCTTGCAAGAAATAGACATTCCACTTCCTCACTCTGGTCTAGTCCCATCTACTTGGCAGAGTTTGGAAGGGAAAAAAACTGAGGACACAATGATTCATGTATCATTGTGGATATGTGTTTAACTTCTGGTTGCAGAATCTTTCCCCGACACCACGTTTCACAGGCAACACAGAGAACCAGGGAAGTTGGTTATGTGTTCATGTACCGCCCCCCCAACACACACACACACACACTATGTGTGGTACAGGTGTTGATGAACTGAACCAACTAAAGACTGACAGCTAGGGGACAAGAGATAATGTTAAGGATAGTGGAGAAGCCCTCCTTGACACTAGAGGATCAACAGCATTGTCAGACCTACCACCTTCCCAAGGTCCCTATCTGCCTTAGTCTTCCAAAAGAAACACAGTGAGGCTCTTCTCTGCTAGGCTTTGCCTCTCCTGAGTCTCCATGCCCAAATCTAGCCAGTCAACTAGACCATGGCTCCCCTTGCCACCACCCAAAGGCAAAAGCATAGTCACTGGAGAGCAGGGTTTGGACATGGCTTGCTGCCTTCTTTGAGCCTGTTGGTATCACAGACTTGTGTTTGGGAGGCAGAGTAGAGAATGATGCTAGGAGACTGTCTAGGAGCTCAGGATCTGGTTAATGTTTGCATATCACATCGCATGTTGGACCATCCTGTGTGATTGTCTCCTAACCTGCAATAGTGTGTCTGTGACTCTTTGCATCCTGGGAGCTGGGTCCTACCTGTGTGTCCTGATGTCCCAAATAGTCATATCACTTCTATTTGCAAAACTGGCTGTTTTACTTGCTGCGTGCCCAAGGCAAACAGCTTTGCTATGACCATGTGACTTCCCTAGCATGTCAGGAAGGTTCCCAGATCTTCTGTTGCTCTTGCCCAGGTTTCTATGTCTTAAGGAATATATTACACAGAAGTGGCACATAAACTTCTGGTGTGTTTTATTCAGTTTTCAGGTCTTTTGTCCCACAGTGGTCTGTTTTGATATTTGTAAAGCATACAACATAAAGGGTTTTTTCCAGGATGAAATTCTGCATAAAAATGCTTAGAAACTACAAATGCATTTGTTCCTAAACCATACTCATTTTACTAAAATGTTCTGGCCTCATATATTCTTTGTAGGAAACACAAATTCAGACAGCAAAAAAAAAAAAGGAGAGAAAATGACCTATGATTCTCCCACTGTTTTTCTGTATAATACAGTTTTTTAACTATTCCTGTTACTTCTTCTAATCACAGTCTGTAATATCTAGGGAATCATTCTATGTTAGTCATACTAACTAGATTGCCATTTTAATAGCTGCCTAGTATTCCACAGCATGACAGAGTCATAGTTCACTGCTTCCCCAAGTGATTAACATTTAAGTATCACCAGCCGGACTTCCCACAAACAGAGCAAGCATCAAAGGAATAGTTCCTTTAAAAGCAGTTGTACCCCAAACCTTGGTGCAAATTTGTGTGCTCCTTAAACAGGGCTTTTTTTATATTAATAACCTACTAATGAGGGTAATCAATTAGTGTTGGCATGAGCTCTATGGAAATACATACCATAATACAGGCTCCAGTCCTGCATTAATCAGAATTAGGGAGATCATTAGAGGTCCTGTCAAACGCCTCTTCTCATTGTCCTAAGGCTCCAGTAGAAAAGTCTGCAGGCTGAGAGAAAAAACATCTCTCCCTTTTTCCTCTAAAGATGATCCTAGACGGATCTTCCTTCCTTCCTTCCTTATTTCCTTCTTTCCTTTCTTCCTCCCTCCCTCTTTCCCTTCCTTCCTTTCTTCCTTTCTTTTCATGTTTCTGACTTTTTTTCCCCTTCCATGAACATCATAAACAGTCCCTCTTTAGTCCACTTCTGAATCCTGATCTTAGAAAGTACCCATGTAAAGCACTCTAGGTTCCCCTTTCCTGGAGCCTCCCCAGCTCCCCCACTAGAAGAATTATACTCAAGAGTTCCATCCTGAGCTTTGCTGTGGGATGACCCTGACATTCTTTCCCCAACAGCGACCGGGCAACATTTCCAGTAGCCTCTATATCAAGCTCTATGTGACTTTTGTGTTCTCAAAATAACACCCAAGAAGAGATGAATCAGGGTGAACCAGGGACTTCAGACTTAATACACTTACAAATGAGCATTAAGAGTTAAGCAATTCAGTGGGGCCTGGTGCAAAGTCAAATTTGGGTTCATGTCCACTGGCGTTAGTCTGAGACCCTGCTAGTTTGATGGGAGGAAACCAAAAAGGATGGCTGTCTTGTAATAAGCGTAGACGTCGGCATATGAGCTTATGATGATTGATGCCTTCTTATTGATTTTTATTTCTCACCAGGAAAACTTAGCGAGACTCCAGAGGGCCTTTGCAAGGAAGTGGGAGTTCATCTTTATGCAAGCAGAGGCGCAAGTGAAGTAGGTGGATGCAGCAGGGACTTCTGGGAGAGACAAGAACTCTCTAGAGTTCTCTGGAGGTGCTGTAAGGGTATGGTGGTCAAAGAGAGGTTTCCACCTGGGTTAGTCTCTCTCATCCCCCGGGAGAGACCGAATAAATAATAGGAAGACCCTCATGAGCAGGTTTCATGTCTAGATCTGAGGTCTTGCTAGGACAGTTTCATCAGACAAAGAGAATCCTGTCAAATGCAGAGCCCAAAGATGCACCTGTTTGCCCAGAGATTTCCATAAGATGTCTGCGCTCGGAGACTGGAAAACACCAGGCCAGGGTCATTGTAGAGCTAGAGGCCTTGACTCCACAGGATAACGTGTTGACACTTGAGGAGGATATCTTAGTTACTTTTCTCAATACTGTGACAACTTCGAGGAAGGAAGGTTTACTTGGGTGCGTGGTTTGGGGGGTGAGGTTCGCTACGTCATGGTGGAAGATGTGGTATGATCGTGGGAGTGTGTGGCCTGGCTGCTTACATCGTGGATTATCAGGAAGCTGAGGGAGCTAGACCAGAACCAGGTCTAGGCTGTGCCTCCAAGGGCCTGCCCCGAGGGACCCACTTCCACTATAGGCCCCACTTCCTATTGACGTCACCCTCTCCCCCAGACAGCTCCAATAGTTGGGACCAAGTGCTCAGAAGCCTAGGAGGGGGCCTTTTGTATTTATATCAGGAGAGAGATAAGTTCACTGTCGTCATCTTCCATATAGGAATGAAGCCGAAAACTAATGGGAAACTAAGGCACAGAATTTAGACTTCTGGGTTCAGTGGCTGAAGCTACAACATGAGACATGGCTTAGGAGCTATGTCCTTCCGGGGCAGAGGTGGGTATCTACAGGATCCCTCTGCCGGAACAGAGCTGACTCCCCCGTAAGCTTACCTCAGAGAGCCGATATCCTGAGCTCGGGCTAACCCAGAAGGACCAGTTTGAGCTTTCTCATTTCCTCCCTTCCAGTCTCCCAATAGGTTAGCTCATTCATCTTCCTCAAAGGGCACAGAGGAACGGAGGAACAAGAGGTGGAACAGAATGGAGATTGCTTCTTAAGGAAACATGAGACATGGGGAATGAATGTCCATCGTCCCCCCCCCCCCCCCCCCCCCCGGCAGAGGGCCCCTGCACCCACCCACCTCTGCCCCGGGATGACAAAGCAAACACACACCCCCCAAAACTAACACTACCCTCCCCCCCCCCCCCCCACCCATAAACAGAGTTGTCACCTAGGCCCATGGAATTCTGGGACATGGAATTGCTATAGTAGGGTCTCCCTTTTTCCTCACACGGATGGTGTCTAGCTTAGCCAGCAGTGCCAATAGGCAAAGGAGGACAGAAGAGGGATGGGAAGGAGGCTGAGCTGGAAGAAGGAGGGACCTTGTCTCTGAGAACCCCTTGTAGGTGTACAGGCCCCATACAGCTTCCGAGAAGCCCTTTCATGCTCTGGGGGGTGGTCCCACTCAACACCTAGGGTCAGATTTGGGGGGTGTGGGTGAGGATAGATCACCAGTGGTCACCATTGGAAATGAACTGATCTGGTCCAGCAGCCCACATGCCATCATTGCTGTCACCGTCCCTCAGTCATCTCTGCCTTTCCCTTGTCCATGATGCCAGTCACATGCTGGTTCTTTCCCAGCGCAGTGTTCCCAGATGTCCCCAAGGGAAGGCAGACACCAGGTACCAGATCCTAAGTGACTGCAGGAGACCATCTGGGAAGTAGAAGGTGGGAGAGCTGGTGGGAAGAGGGGCTCAGGTCTGGATGGACTGAGGTAGAGCTGTGTCTGGATGCTCACAAGTCACTGGGAAGCAAAGAGAAGCATGGATTAGCTCTCCCAGAATCCAACAGCATCACTCTATGAAGGGGAGGGGGAAACTGTCACTTTGTACATACATGGCTTTTCTCCATTAACTTTTCTGATTAACTCTGTGATTATATAATAATTGTGGGCCATTTAAGTACACAGCAATTATCACAAGAATCGCAGGGTGGTTATGGGTTTATTTCAGTCCAGTAAACTAAAGGGTTCCCAAGAGAGCTGAGAACCACAAATCACATGGCAATTAATCTGAGTTGCTTTTTACTTAGATGATGTGAAATGATACATGCTGGGGGGGGGGGGGTTGAGGACTCCTGATCAGAACACACAGAATCTGACTTTGCCATTAATAATTTCCCTGCTGCAGTTGGTGCCTTTCCCAACTGGGGCTGGTGATATTTGTCACCGGGGTCTTGTCACAGGCTAGGGCCACTACTGTGCCTTTAGAAATCCAGATGGTTTAAGTGACTCTCAAAACACATAATTGGAGTATTTTACAGACATTTTAACTGCTATTTAAACTTTCATGTCTGAGATAGAGCATTGGCAAACAGGTGGCTGTGTCCTTTCTTATCAAGTCACACAGGCAGAATTGGCTCTGGAGTAGGGGCAGACCGATGGAGAATTCGGTCCTTAGTAACCCAGATCTTAATACCCCTTGTGGGCAACTCTGTTTCTGCCTATTCTTCCTGCCTGCCTATCATGTTCATGGCTCACAAATGATAACATAATCCAGCCTAAAACAAGTGCTTGCCACGTGTGGAGGTTGTGAGGGGCCACATGGGGGCAATAGTCTTGGGTTCAACCTTAGCCCCTAGAAGCAGGATCAGAAGAGCTGAGGAGGCAGCAAAGAAAACACTTCTCATTTCCTCTCTTTACTCTTTCAGGATTGATCGGAAAAAGGATAAGACAGAAAGGAAAATTTTGGATAGTCAAGAACGGGCCTTCTGGGATGTCCACAGGCCAGTGGTGAGGAAGTTCTGCTTGGTTCCCTGTGCTGGATCTGCCCACTCATTCTTTAGGACTGTCTTTAGTGACCAAGTGACTCTTCCTTAAGATAGTTGCTAAGCCTTGTAAGATCGCTCTTTCCATTCCTTCATATTCTCTCCATCGATCTCCTGGGGGGAATGTCAGTTCCATCTTTTAAAAATTATACACTGGGGAAAATGTAGGACTGGAAATGGGGAAACAATGGGGATGCTAAGACAGGAATTTTGGAGTCTCGAAGTCTCCATTCCTCCAGATTAGCAATGTTCATGTCTGCCACCATTAAGCCCCAAATCTTAAGATATTCTTTTCATATACTGTTAAGCCTTGTCATCTACAGTAGTTAGGGTCCATAAAGTCTTTGAAAACTCCAAATTAGTGAAAATTGAAGAATTGCTCCTGGGTGAGCTAACTTCCTTCCAGAAACTGTTCACATATTTTGATCACCATATTTGTGTGAAGACACCATATTTAATATATGATGCTGCTTCACTGTGTTGAACCCACAACTGGCAGAACTGTGGTTCAGGCCAGATCACAGCCATTCTGTTTTCTCCTAAGGCACATCGGAGTCCCCTTCACCCTTAGAACACTACACAATACCCTGCTTTGCAGACTCCTGAAAATGGAAAAGTCACCAAGATGAACACAAAAATGTAGAAAGCCTGGCACCAAATAAGCCCTCTAAAGGTTGCTTTATGGAGTGGAAGAGGAAAGCAGAGCTTCTGCCTGTTCAGCCTCATCTAGGCATGGTTATGTAGGGTGACTCAAAATTATTGCTCTTCTGCACGAGTCTGTAAATGGTCATCACACTCTGAGAACATTGATTTGCACATTACAAAGAAAATTCAGCAAGTAGATGAATTCACAAATCAGTACAGAATGAAGCTTGACTATGTCTCTGATTTCACATTATTAAAACAGATCCTGATTGCCCCCAGGAAATGGAATTGAAAATGAACAAACTATTTCAGCCTTCCTAAAAACTGATTAAAAGCAACAATACCAAAAAAAAATCTGCCTGTCCCGACATGGGATTTTTTTTTCAGATGGTTAGAGATGTAATACAACAAAGGCTATGCCCAAAGCACTGTGGCCACTTGAAACATAGGTTTGATGGCAGAAATGCATATTAGACCCTCCATAAGGAATCCTGATTATAAGGTCATATTTTGTATTTCTGGTGAGAACTCCACACAGGAACATGCATTATGGCAAGAGAGAAAGATTATGCATTATCTGCAAAGGGAAGGATTAGGTCTGATGGTATTGCTCAGATTCAATTGGAAGCATAATTTTCACTTAGTAATTTATACTTTTTTTCCCTCTCAGCCAGGCTGCGTGAACACAACGGAAATGGATATCAGAAAATGTCGACGTTTGAAGAATCCTCAAAAGGTTAAAAAGGTTCGCTGGTTTGGTTGAATTGCCACTTCCTGGTGGGGCGAGCATTCCGTTTCTGGTATTCTTCGCATGCTGATTTTTCCGCTTGTCATTCTGCTTGCACTTTATCTTTTTGAAATCTTTTTATTCATAAATTCTGGAAATATTTGTTGGGTGGCTGGTGCGTTCTAAGCACCGTGCAAATTGTTGGGGTTAAGTTCCAGATCTCAGGATCCCATAGTCTTGAAGGGGATGAAACCAGAACACAGGCCACAGGGCTATTGTGCTGTGTTAGGAAAAAACGGGAAAGTGCAGGAGGTCCTGGAGGTGCAGCTAAGACAGAGTGTGGCTCCCCAGAGGCTTTATATCAGCAGGGTCCCCTGAGATGAAGAGTAAGCAGCCGCTGGCTCTGGGGAGGCTGCAGTGAAGAAAAGGAATCACTGGAACAAAACCTGCAGGGACAAAGGGCTGGGTTCTTAGAAGCAAATGGAAGAGTTTAAATAGAGCTGAATTGTCGAAACCCACATCGCCACCTTGCCCTACTTTGAGTGACCCCAGAATCCCTTGTATCTCACTAGACTAAAACAGGTAGTGGCCACAGCATCCCCATGGAGATCGTACTCAGACTTCCTCCATCAATACGTTCACCCTCTCCAAAGACCACGCTATGGGAGAACATGGCTGTGCCCTTAACACTAATTTCAGAAGGTTAGAGTATGTCCCCAAATGTCCCCAAGTCACATAATGACCAAGGATGAACCCAGAGCACTTTGGATCAGAAGCGTTTTAGTGTTTGGAATACTTGAATATGCCTATCAAGCTTAGAGAGTAGGACCCAAGTCTGAGTACAAAACTCACTTGTTTCATAGCCATCTTATGTACATAGCCCAAAGGTAATGGTACATAATATTTCCAGTGGTCCTGGGTTTTGATCAGAACCTATTCCATGAGATGAGGTGTAGCATTTTCCTCTTGTGGTATTTGGGATTTGGGAGGATTTCAGATATTTAGACAAGAATTAGTGTGTGTGTGTGTGTGTGTGTGTGTGTGTGAGAGAGAGAGAGAGAGAGAGAGAGAGAGAGAGAGAGAGAGAGAGA
>CABHPP010135997.1:0-41029 GCA_902168425.1 Peromyscus attwateri | reverse complement strand
AGAGAGACAGAGAGACAGAGAGACAGAGAGACAGAGAGACAGAGAGACTGAAACCCCAGGTACGTACTTCTTGAGTTTACTTATGTAATTTGTTCATTGGGTAAATAACAATACCCACTGTGCTGTATTTTAAACCTCTACTTTTAACTGTCCTTACTTAGTCTTTAAGGACCCCTAATTCTAATATCCCAGAATTTTATGAAGCTCTGTGTAGTCATCTGAGCCGTTGTGATTGTATAGACGCATGTCCTTCACGGCTGTTTCTTTCCCTGATTGTACCACCATGAACAACTGGACAGCAGCCAGAACTGTGTGGACTTGTATAGAAACTGAGGCCAGAAAACTGCTTAATTTAGAAGGCGCACTAGTCAGGAAGCCTGGCACCTCAACGTTACGCCAGATGGGCATGGCATCTGCTGACCAGCAGGAAACCCACGGGGAGTTTTTAATGTACCTTTCAGCTATTGTTCTTGAGCTCAGTGTTGACCCCAAAACACCTAGGTATTTGTTTAAAGTACAGACTCCCCAACCCACCCATGAGAATCCTGAGTCAGTCCATCTGGGGTGGGGTTCAGCCATGTTCTTCTCTATGGAGGACCCCCGACTAATCTTTGAAGTTAGTTGGCCTCTGGGCTGTTAAGAGAAACAATGCTACACAAGGAGACCGTTTCCTCGAGGAAATGAAGGATTTTTCCCACTGATGTAACTGGAAGAGGATGTGGTCCCTCAAGAGGTCTATCATGGGAGACATGCAAACAGAGGCCAGTCACATGGCTGGATGCCACAGAGACAGTTGAATGAATGAGATGATGGTTTAGCTCCTGGTCTGCCCCCAACACTGAGGGTGTGTGATTTGGATTTTTGCTTCTTCTTCTAGTCAGTGTATGGTGTGACTGAAGAGTCCCAGTCACAGAGTCCAGTGCACATACCAAGCCAGCCAATCAGGAAAACGACAAAGGATGACATTCGAAAACAGGTGAGTGAGTGGGTGTGACACTCCTGGTGTGATCCGTGGACAGCAGAACCCAGCTGTTGGATGACTTGATCCTGTGTGTGACACTTCACAAAAGCTTGAAAAATTCTCCACCAAGCTTCTCTAGCAGTTATTAAAAGGGGTGTGACTGAGCTCTCCCAGTGGCATACTGACATTTTAGGTCAAGGTCTCCCAGTGCCTGCTGTGGGAACTAGAGAAGGAGAGGCGAATGTCCCATCCTGGAGAACTTAACGTTATAATGAACTTCCAGAGTGCACCAGCTCAGGATCACTCCCTGTATATTTCTAAGACTCAAAGAGAAGGCATAAGAATAAAGAGAGCCCCATCCCAAAGTCATCGCAGCATCCTTCAGTTACATGTTATTTTCTGTCCTGATGAGGAAGCCAGGTTAACAGAGTGGCTGAAGGCATTGCTCCCTTCTGAAGCCTACTCTTTATTACGCCTTCCTGGCTTCTGACAGGGGTTGGGCAAAGGAGTAACTTGAAATGCCTTTCCTTGGCAAGCTTATGGTTAGGTGGGAAGAAAGAAAGAGACAGATGCAAAATAGCTATTCGATGTTTCTAGTCAAACACAACCAATACATGGGGACGATTTACACATGGAAACTAGGCAAAGGAACTGTTACTGGGGCTTAGTGTGAAAAAAAGATTTTTTTTTATAGTATACATATTGTCTGTTGCCAAGCTTTTGGGGACTGCAGGCTGTCTTTTGAGTGAATAATCTGGGGGAGGGGAGTAAAGATTAAATGGTAGTTATGATCAGGTGAAAATTAGACATAAGCTAAATTGTACTCGAATCTTCAGTGTGGCAGGGATTTCCAAAAGGGGAAATTGGTTGTAGGAGTTCCAGCTACAGGAGGGGGGAGCGTTGTCTGAGGAGGTGTTTAGACCTTGGTGTGACTGCAGGATTTGGGTTCGTGGGATGAAGGAAAATCAAGTTCTGTTTTGGCCTCAGCACCCATGTTCTCTCTTTCCACCAGATAACATTTTTGAACGCACAGATTGACAGACATTGTTTGAAAATGTCCAAAGTGGCTGAAAGGTATGCTGCCCCCAATGGTATTGCCATGTGCATATTTTATAAAGGAAATGTCACAGGGTTCTCCTTAACAAGTGTGTTCAGCTTCAAGAGCCGGGCTGTAGATACTCCTTAAATCTGATGTGCAAAAACCCAGTCTTGTGTGAGTGTAGCTAAGATAGCAGGCCTCCCTTAAGCAAGACATGCTCTCTTGCTTAAGCTTCCGCCATTGGGCCTTGTCAATCAGGGAAGAATGCCTTTAAAATCTCCATCATGGGCCTTTGCCTTCAGTCCTTTGATTCAAATGGAATCACGCCCTTTTCAGCTATAAAATGCCCAGATTCATTTTATAGGGGAAAGGCGTTATGTGTGCCCTTTGAGGTACCAGCCACATAAACAGCAGAGGACTAGATACCTGAGAAGCGTTCCTCCTCCACATACCATCAACCACTGGATGGCACTGAGTCAACTGTACAGAAAACAGCTGGCCCCTGCAGCCTGGCTTCTGCAGCAGATCCTGAACTGTGCCTCCACACTGCTAGCTGGTTCCTCTCCGTTACCACGTGGGAGATTCAGTTTTATCAACTAAATGGTCTGTTTTTGAACACTTCAGTAAAGAGACCACCTGGGGATTCTGTATGGAATAAATCTAATCAGGCAGCCAGAACTTAACACTTATTCATCCATAGGATGCTGTTAAAGCACCGCCCAATTTCGGAAGGGATCCAGGGTGTAAGTCAGGCCTTAGTATGTATTGCATATCGGGTAAACTGAGTCCTTTAAGTTTAGATCATACAGGGTACTGGCTGTGTGACCTACCACTAAGGCTCTCTCTGCTGGCCCCCCGGCTTAAGCTGCATCTTCTTTCTGAATAAACAATGACAAATGGGAACTTAGAAAACCCCAACCCCAAGTCCAAAACCTGAGTTACTGCTGTGCTTGGGACACCAAGGACATTATGGGTTTGGGCTTATGCCATCTTATATGTCTACTTGTATGTGTCTTGTATGTGTATCTATGTACTCCCTCTTACATATTTGCTGTTATTCTGGTATTAGGATTTGAATCTCACAAACTATAGGCAAGCGATCTACTACTAACCTATATCCCAAGATCTCTGTTTACTTTTTTTTTTTTGAGATGAGGATCTCATTAAGTTACCTGGGATGTCTTTGAACTCTCTCTATAGTTCAGGCAGGCCTTGAACTCAGAATCCTCCTGGCTCAGCCTCCTGAGGAACTGGGATTCCCCCCGCCCCAGGTCCAGTCTATTTGTATTCATAAAGAATTTTTTAAATTTTTAATTGTGAGTGCCTGTGTGTATGGGGAAATATGCATGTGAGTGCAGCTGTCTGCAGAAGCTAGAAGAAAACATTGGATTCCCTGGAGCTGGAAGTACAGGTGGTTGTTAGCTGCCCAGTGTGGGTGCTAGAAACCCAATTGGAGTTCTCTACACACGTAGTGTATGTTCTTAACAGCTGAGCCATCTCTCTCTATCCTGTTGGTTTTCTTAAAAATGGAGTTAGTTATTGACATTCTGGGCCAGACAAGTGTTTGTTGCATTTTTAATGTCCTGTGCAATATAAGATAAAACAGTATTTGTAACTTCTGTCCACTAGAGGCCAGTAATGCCACCTCACCATTGTGACAACCAGCAGTGTCTCAGGGCATTGCCAAATGTGCAAGGGGACAGCAAAGTCGACCCCACATTGAGAAAGACGGTGTTCCTGTGCTCTCTAATGCATAAATGCCTCTGATGGGCCAGTGGCTGAAGCTCCCTCTACATCGATAGCAATTACTCTGAAGTCCCAGGTCTGGCCAGCTGCAGGCTACAGACTCACTTCCCTTCTCCACTGTCAAAATGACGGACTTCCAGCCAGCTCACCGGGCTCTGAAAGTACTTATTCCTTCTCAGTGAGGTTACCTTTGTCCCCTCTCAAAGAGTGGCCAAGAGCAAGGCAGCTGAAGTGGCCTCAGCTTTCCTGTGCCATGGGTGGTGAGGAATGCCAAGACACAGAAATGGCTGACTGGGCATGGTTCAGTGTCTGTATGCATGGTAATGTCTGGCTTGGGAGGGCTCAGAGGAGAGAGTGTACACAGAGCATCTTTCGTCAGGTTCACATGCCCAACCAAGGCCAGTGTCCTGAGGCCAGAATGGAGAGCTAAGCAACAGAAATCCCCAAACCCCAGCCCTAGGTGTGGACTCAGTGGTTCCAGAGGAGAACCAAGCAAGCTGTACTTTGAGCTTCAAGTGGTCTAATCTAGTGTCTAGGGCTCTGGTGATGCCCTTGTAGCTGCACAGGCCTGAGAACTCCCTTTGTCTTATCTTTGGAGTGTGGGGAGAAGCCTGAACCAGTCATCTTGAGAGACCACTCAGGATGAGGTAGGTGATATGGAGAAAAGGAAGAGAGTCTGGCAGGTCCCACTGTTTGTTTACCGGCTGTCTGGAAGGAGCCCCAGCTGGCCCGTCTAATTACACTTGAGAGGTGCTCACATGAGGGCTTATGCCAACCACAGCTCCCCAGATAGAAACTTCTAGGGGTCCAACCCCAACAGTGGCTGGATTTTATCCCAGGCAGCAATAACTGACAGCTCTTCAATGCTACGTGAGGGCTTTCATGAAAGCCACAAGGAAACTCCCAGAGAGAGCAGAGGGAGAGCAGCCGGCTGCTTGCTGGAGATAAAGCCACCCAAGCCTGGCCTGTCAGCTCCTGCGCTCTGCCGGGAGGGGCCAGAGAGGTAGCACTGGCAGCTGGCCAGAGGTGAAAACTGAGCTCTCTCAGGTGAGCCACACAGTCCCATTCTGGATCTGGTTTCCCTGAGCCTGCTCCAGATGACAAGTGGTAATTAGAATCGTGCCCCCCTAGGGAAAGGTCCCTGCCTTTTTTTTTTTTTTTCCACTTAGTTGCCTAAGAACCCAAGAGGTGAGAAGCTATTGCTGGTGGTATAGGTGACCCAGTTCTGAAAAAGCAAGAATTGGGATGGGGCTAAAACCTACAGCCAACTGCAAGGGAACCCAGCAGTCAGGGGTGTCTGGAGCTTGCTGTAGAGGCTGGCATCCCCTGCCTTGGCCATTCCCTGTGTTCTCAGTGAAGCAAGATGCTCCATCTCTCTCTGCTCTCACTTCTTTGGAAGAGGAGATAGCGGTGGTGGTTAAACCAAGGGAGTTAATGAGTAAGCACACACTCAAGGCCTGGCTCCAGTCCTTGGCACTCAGGTCCCTCCGCAGTGACTAGGAAGGGCCTAGTCATTTTCCAGTATGGTGATTTACAGTACTTTTGACAGGAGCAAAATTCAGGTATATGAGATGCAACGAACTGGATGCATGGTGCTCCGAGGAGGAGGGAGGCTGGCCTTGAAGATGACAGTTTTGTGTTAATACAATTCTTCCCACACTCTCTCTCCCTCTCTGTGTCCTTTCTCTGACTCTCATTCAGACAGCCCCACAGGCTGCCCCAGGCTAGTGCTGACACTCATAGCCTGTACAGTTCTGCCTTTCTACCTTGCATACACTCCCTTCTTGTCTTCCGGGAGGGAGGAGTCATGGATGAGGGGACTGGCTCTTTAGATTTTCTCAGTTCGTTTCAGTTTCAAATAGTCTGTCTATTGTCCCCAACAGTGTCTGAATGTCCCTGACCTGTCGACATCGGTGTCTCCCAGCCTGCTTCTTGCACTTCTTAAATGTGTAACCCTGTTCTCGATTCTGAAATAACAATCCCCATATATACAAATTAACTTTCCAGATAAATACCCATCAACACGGCAATTTTTATCTTAACTATTTAAAGTGATCATCTCCCTTGAATATGGGTCACAAACTTGCCTTCCTAAAGGAAGAACACTGCCTTTCTTTGGCGTTTTTCTGGATAACTCAAGCCAGTGTGTTTGCATTTTGCTTTTAAAGTAGTCCTTTAGAATAAGTCTCTGATCTTAGGAGATGCCACACATGGCTTCCTACAAAATGGCCCTAATGTACTGTTTTGAGTCTCTGGTTCAAATTTTTACATGTTGAGTTGTTTTTTTTTGGGGGGGGGTGTTTTTTGTTTGTTTGTTGTTGTTTGGGGGTTTGGTTTTTTGGTTTGGTTTGGTTTGGTTTGGTTTGGTTTTTTGAGACAGGGTTTCTCTGTGTGGCCCTGGCTGTCCTGGAATTCACTCCATAGACCAGGCTAGCCTCAAACTCAGAGATCCACCGGCCCCTGCCTCTGCCTCCCAAGTGCTGGGATTAAAGGCTTGTACCACCACTGCCTAATGGTTTGCTTTCCTGTTCCCATCAATATGGTTGTTTTAGTAATATCCTCCTCTCCGAAGATGTATCATCTCTTCCCAAGCTGCAACAGACAAGGCATATCAGTCAGCTGTGGCTGACAAAGAACCTCCAAACTCAGAGGCTTAAAACTGCAGTCACTTCCCTCTGCCCACAGGGAATACGATCTTCCCAGGGCTGGTCAAATGCTGCCAAATGCTGCATACATGATGCAGTTTCTCCTATGCCTACACACCTAGGAGATTAATAATAACTAGCAATAAGTTATTGTTATTGTTATTCCACAACAGTGAATCTGATAACACATGCCACAATTAAGTGACTTATGGGAAGGCAGTATATATAGCATGGAAACACTGGGCAAAATTCATGTCTCAGGTGGAGATGTTATCACACTGCTCAGGTCAGCATGTAATTTTAAAACTTATGAATTATTTGTTCCTGGAATTTTCTACTTAATATTTCCAGACTGTGGCTTAACATGGGTAACTGAAGTTGCTGGAAGCAAAACTATATACGAGGGTGTTACTCAATGGGCATTTACTTTTTCTCACATGTCTATTGCCAGCTGGGTGCATGGGCTAAGCCGCTTGTCCGCTTGCTGCTGCAGACAGGGTAGGTAGCTCTGCTGCTCTGGGTTGTATCTTGTGTATGTGGCTTCTGACTATGCAGGATGGCCTCGACAAGGACAGCTGTACGGCCTTTTACATGGACTCTCATCCTCAAACAGACTACGTTGATAACACTCACACAGAAACAAGAATACAAGAAAAAAGCAGAAACAGAGTCACAAGCTTAAAGACTAGACTAAAAGGCTAGTGGACCACAGTCTGTTTTTAAAATTAATCTACTACCACCAGAAAGTCAAATCACAATGGCTTGATCCTAAGCCAGGGCAAAAAAAGCTCTTTCCCATGAGCCATGTTTTTCATAATGACAATGAATTTTGAGGCAAGAAGTGTGTTTTTTTCACCTGGAGATGCTGAAGAGACCCTTGTGTTGGTCACCTGCCTATTACTGTAACAAAATACCAAAACGAAATCAACTTAGAAGGAGGAAATTGTATTTGAGCTCATAGTTCAGAGCTTTCGATCCATGTTCATTTGGGCCATCCATTTTGGGCCTGTGCCAAGACAGAATATCAAGTGGGAAGGACACAGTGAAGCAAAGCTGGTAGATGTGAATGGGGGAGGGAGCAGGAGGGGAGGGGTGAGGAGAGGAGAGGAGAAGAAGAGCAGAAGTTCCAACATCTCCTTCAAGGGCACAATCCCAGCCACCTTGGTTCCTTCCAGTAGGCTCTACCTCTCAAAGGTCCTACCACCCCCCCACAGGCTGCTGACCAAGCCTTTCATGCATATAGCTTTGGAGGGCGTTTAAGACCCAAACTGTAATAGACTCTGTGGTCACTTCTCCAGATTGATGAAGTTGCCAAGGAAATGAGGCCTTCCTCCTCTTTACAAGAGTCCCAAGCGCATCTTCATGCTAATCCACCCACCCAAGCCTTCCAGTGCTAGCAACATCTTTGAGAACACAGAACTCTATACATCTCTGTTTCCAGTTGCCTGGCATCTCTGAGCTCTCCCCCCAGAGACTTCCCTCCAAGCCTAGCAATGCTGTGGGACACCACAGTATCCCGAGGTACTGCCTCTGGTCCCAACACAGCACCTGCACACAGAAAGATCAAGTTGTTTCATTTTATAGCTGCTGCTGCTGCTGTACTCCATTACTGGGAGTCGCTTGTGTGTCACAGCTGACTGCTAAATTGATTTTTTTTTTTAAACATCATCTTGCTTGCCCATCTCTACGATTGCTGCTGCTCCCTAAAATTGGATGCTGGTTCCTCCTCTGCCTCCTGACCCTCGGTGATCATGAAATGTAATTAATGAAATGTGATAAGACAGCAAGGAACGGGATACCCTAAGGCTCTATTAAAACCCTGCTAGGGTGAGAGAAGTCTGTGAACTTAATGTCTAATGATAAATTCAGGGGAGGGAGAAAAGAAGTCATTACAACTTTGCTTTCATGTGGTTTGAGAAACAGTGTGGTCCTTGTACCTTTTCTCTCCCAGCCCATCTTATTTGGTAGAAAAGAAATAGTAAGAAGCCACCCTCTCCAGACAGAGGTCTGGAATCTGTAGTCTGTGGGAAAAAAGGGGTCAGGAGATGTGGCCAGCATACACTCTCTTTTCTGAGGGACGAACGTCTCCTTCACTAAACCCAAGTTTCCCCCTTGAATACTTCATCTCTGGGTGACCTGAAGTGAGGGGGTTCTTCCCAGTCTCTCTTCTACCCACCTTCTGCCACCTGGAAAAGATTACCTCCTTCCTCCCTGCCTGCAAAGGGGTTCTGTACCCTGTCTCCTCTCCCATCAGGTCCTTTCTGTCCCACTTTCCTTTTGAACATCACTGTTTAGAAGCTGCACACACCCAAACAAAGGAGCAAGCCTGACCCTTCCATATCCCTTGTGCATGGGCTTTCTGGCTTTCCTGCTTTTTCCCAGGCTCTGACTATACGAATGCTTTAACACATTTTTGTGTATTTCTGAAGTGGGGACAAAAGACACCCACATGGCACTTCAGATTCCACACCCGGTTTTCTCTGCAGTAATGCCATTCACAGCTGTGGGCCATACCTTTTTCCGTAGCAATTACCAATGTCAGTGCCTTTTCAACTTCTCTGCTTTATAAGCCAAAATCCACATGTGTGCACTGGGCTCTAGGAACCCCTTCCCGTGTATTGTTTCACTGTGATAGACAGAATCTGTTCTTTTTTTTTTTTTTTTTTTTTGAGCTGAGGATTGAACCCAGGACCTTGCACTTGCTAGGCAGGTCTCTACCACTGAGCTAAATCCCCAACCCCGGAATCTGTTCTTTTCTCCAGCTTATCTTATTAATTTTTGGGGTGTACTATCTCATATAATGTATGAGGAAATTATGAGTCTTTTTTTTGAGGAAGAAAGGTTGGAATCTAAAACTTGCCTCCAAGCCTTTTCAAGTGGGTAGACTAGGTATTTTCTGAAGTCCCTTTCATTATGTTCTTCCTCGCCAAATATATCAAGGTGGGCCGTAATTACAACCTGAGTCAATATCCACTTCATTCTCTGGAACGGTGAGTATACTTAGAAACCGACTTTGCAGGGCTTTCCATGGATGTAGCTCAGCTGGTAGAGAGCTTGCCTAGCATAGATGAAGCCCGGGGTTCAAGCCCCATAGACCAGGTGTCACGGTGCACACCTGTAACCCTGGCACCCAAGAGATAGAGGCAGGAAGATCAAAGGTTTATGGTCATCCTCAGCTACACAGTGAGTCAAGACCAGCTTGTGATTCATGAGAGTCTTTCTCAACAAAGAAAAAAGATGAAGCGATGCCTTTACATCTGGCTCTGTGCCAGCACTATCCTATGATGTGGGGGGTCTGGTGACTTCAGTTTGCGGTGAATACTGCCCTAAAGAACACACTGACCACAGAGGTCCACCCTGACAGCATCTACTTATGAAGATGAGGCTGAAATACAGACAAATTAGCCAGCCCCACACCCTCACCCATGACCCAGTCCATAGCCTCTAGCAAGGGCAGGCAGTGTCTTCACCAGAACTCAGTAGATTAACCTCTTCTGATGGTGTGAGAATTTGCCATTTGAAAATCAGAAAACAAGACACTCATGAGGAGTAAGGAGTAAGGGGCCAAGAATTTTTAAAGTGCTGAGTGACAAGCGTTGTTCCTAACAGACTTCCGCTGGACTTCCTTTATTTACTTTCTATTTCCCAATTCCTCTGATTCTGCGTTTGTGCCTGTCACAGCCCTGTACTTATGGACCATCGCTGCTTATGTGCAACTGCACCAGGCATCCTACAAAGCCCTTTTTATGCCTCTGGTTCTATTTCCCTCTTTGTTTTTGATGCCAGTCTCCAAGTCTTTCTGTGGTCGTTGGTATTGACTTTGGACACAAATAGTACTACATCTTGACCATGGTTATCTCCTTCATTGCCTGCCTGGCCTTTTCTTTGTCTTGGCTCTCCCGAGCAAAGTCCATTCATCTTGTGATCTGTATACTACCAGGAAGCACATGTTCCCGTCAAAACTGAAAATGCCTGCCTTGTTGAACTTGATCTTCATATGGCCATCTCCTTCATCTTCATCCCAAGGATATTTGTCAAAGCAAAGCAATTACAATTTCTACTTGGGTTCAGCAAAAAGGAGAATATATTAAATCCCAGAACGCAAAGAGGTATTTCAGAGTTAGGCATAGGGCTGGCAGCCATGCTACATAAGCTCAGGAAGGGCCAGGACCTTGAGTGTCTCTCAGAGTCCTCAGGCAATATTGGCCCTGTTCCCTTTCTGTGTGTGAAGCCTTGGGATCTCTTATTATCGACATGTGCTAGAAGATGTGATAAGCTCCATTCCCTGCAGCTTCAGAGAAAACACATCAGCCCCACCCAGGGCAGGTAGCTGGCCCTGAATAAATCAACGGTGGCCAGGAGCAAGGCTTCCAAGCAGAACCATGGCAATGCTTAGTATCCCTGTGTGCATGTCAGGATGCACTCCTCAGCTGAATAGATCTTAGCAAGTTGCCAGAGACACCATTTATGCCTGCTCTCACCCATTTTGGAGACCATCTCACTGCCTAGGTTCCCTATCGTCATCTCATAGGTTTCCAAGAGACCCAGTCCAAGGTTCAACACAACTCAATTTATTCACTGTCTTCCTAGCCAATGTCTCTGCCTCACTTTGTACCTCCTTTTACAACTTGGAAATGGCATTGGATCATCAAGAAGCAAGTCCCAAGCCTTCAGTCTCTGCATTAAGCTTAGATTAGATTTTATCCCATGTAGATAGATGCTCAATGCTTTATTTTCTTCCTGCATCCTCGCCTTGGAAACTCTAGCTCCCAAGAATAAGGCCCTTATTCAGCCCAGATGGGAGACAAGAGAGAAAGAAGGCAGCCACAGGCATGGAGCTTAGGTCTTGTGACAGTCTGATGAGGTGGAGAAGCAGAAGAGGAGAGAGGCTAATGACCTTCCTTGTCTGCCTGGGACACAGGATTCTCTCACCTCATCTTAGTAGTGAGCCCTTTCTCACTGTCTCTGGCATTAGCATCCACAGAAAACAAGAGAGCAACTGAGGCAATAGACTGTGAAAATCACAGAATCACCGAGATGAGTGTCCATGAAAATGCACATTACTCCAGAGAGCACCACGCTAAGCGAAATAAGTCAGACTCCGAAAGACAAATACCATGTTTTCTCTCATTTGTGGATCCTAAATTTTACATAAATATAAAAAAGGTGTGTGTGTAGTACATATTATATACTATACAGTATAGTCTGAGGAGTTAATAGGAATAAGAACAGAGAAGGGAGAGGTGAGTATATTCAAAATACAAAATGTGCTTGTATGAAGATTTCCCTCTGAAACCCATCACAATGTGCAATGAATCTGTCCTAGTTAGGGTTTCTGTTGCTGTGATGAAACACCATGACTTGGGGAGGAAAGGGCTTGTTTTGCTTACACTTCCACATTATAGTCCATCATCACAGGAAATGGAGGTAGGAACTCCAGCAAGGCAGGATCCTGGAGGCAGGAGCTGATGCAGAGCCCATGGAGTGGTGCTGCTTATTTACTGGCTTGCTCCCTGTGGCTTGCTCAGCCTGCTTTCTTATAGCACCCTGGATCACCAGCCCAGGGGTGGTACCACCCACCATGAGCTGGGCCCTCCCACTTTAATCACTAATTAAGAGAATGTCCTACAAGCTTGCCTACAGCCCCATCTTACGGAGGAATGTTTTTCAATTGAGGTTCCCTCTTACCAGATGACTCCAGCTTCAGTCAAGTTGGCATAAATTAGCCAGCACAGAGGGGGCGGGGAAAGGGAGGGGGGGCATGTTTCTGAATCAGTTTTTCCCATGTAGTGGGGTGGCAGGCAAGACAGGGAGGAGCATTGATTCTTGAACACTGGGTTTGTTGGTATGGACTGTGACAATGGCAATGAAGTATGGCATGCGACCACCATTCCCGAGGCCTGAATGTCTACATCCACATCTTTCTGTAGGTGACTGTGCCTTCTGCAGCAATTCCTCTAAAGTGACAACTGTGGTAGGCAGACTAATGGTCTCTCAGAGATGAGCACATCCTAATGCCTGAAGTTAGGTTATGCTGTACAGCAAAGAGAGCTAAGATTGCAGCTGAGGTTAAGGCTGCCACTAAGTACACTTCAAAATATATACGTTAAGTCTGCCAATAAGTACACTTTAAAATATATACGTTATCCTCATCATGTGGGTGGGCCAGATGTCATCATAAGTGTGCTTAAAAGATAGACAAAACAGCTAGAAAAGTCAGTGTCCGTGAGATGAGACATAGAAAGATTCAAAAGATTCAGTCAGCCATTGCTGACTTTGGAGATGGAAAGGACCAGAAGCCAAGGCAAGTGGGAAGTCCCTAGAAGCTGGGTCAGGTAAGAAGATGGCTTCTTCCCTAGCATTTCCCCCACACCAAATTGACTGCCCAACTAACACCAACTCTAACTTAGTGAGACCCATTCCTGACTCTGGCCCTCAAAACTAGGCTAATAAATTGATGCTATTTTATGCTACTGAGTTTGGGGTAATTTATTACATTATTATTAAGAACAAATACACGACTCTAATGTCTCCTTCTCTCTAAGATTCTCTACACCCTCACCATCTTTAACATCCCCACATCACTAAGCATCTTTTCCTCTGGTAGACATACATGGCTGCTTCTGACAATTCACTAGATCCCATGAAACGTAACGCTGGATCTCATATTATTTCCTGATCCCTTATGAAGGCTCTATTCAACTTCACTTACATAAAATTAAAAAAATACATTTCCTTTGTCAGTAGAATAAATTTCCCTCATGACCAGTTCCACCCATCACTGTCACTGTGGCACTGAACTTTAGTCTTTGTCTTGATTCAGATTCAGATTGCTAGGGGTTTCAGTGGAGAAGTCCCTACACTTCTCTCACGTGTTCCTCTGCAGTCTATCCTGTTGCCTGTCTGGACCCTATCTGGGGAACGGTTCCATTCACGCCTACTGTTACAAAACCCTGCCTTATGCGCTCAGCCTCATTGTCTTGGACCAGCATCAACATTCAGTCTCACCAGCGCTTCTCTGCCCACTTCTCTGAAGATGTGTATCTTCTCTAAATATCTCTAAGAACCTGTGTGATTCTGGCTTAGGTCCTCACAGTCCTTAGTTACTGCCTGGCCCTCTGAGATTCTACTGCTGAAGGCCGTGTCTAGGCAACTGTCTAAGTTGATGGTTGTGTGCCGTCAGACAGGCAGCCTCACCCTGTAGATCATTCTGGATGCCCAAGGGTTCCCTGAGTTCTCCTCCCAGCCTTTCCTGGGACTTTCTCCCTCTCTTGACATTGCTCTATTCTCATTTAGGGCTCTACCCGGGGACTTAGCTCTGGGCCCTGACCTGTGAAGTTGGGTGCCTCTACAGGTTGGAAAACCCTAGCCCAACTCTCAGAAACCTGAGAAGGGTAGAGGAGAGAAGAACAGGAAACTTGCTTCCTCCAATCCCACATTCTACTTCAGGAAAGTCTACTTCTGGCTTAAAAAAAAAATTCCCCAACTGTAATTTAGCTAGATAAGGAGGTCTCACTTCTGCCTTGGGCTGTCAAGCAGATGTCTTTTCTTTGAGATACAAAGCCAGTTGAGACAGACATCCTATCATTAGCCAGGACAGATATCCTGGAAGGACAGAGAGGTCATGGGTGAAGGAAAGGAGACCCATGAACTGTTTGCATCATCTCAGATTTTGGGATACCACCATGGATACTCAAGTATCTCAAAAGTCAGAGAGGCTCCCAGTATCTCCTCATGCCTATGACACTTAGGAACACTGTAACATCCTGCTAGCCAACTCCCAAATAATGAGACAGACTTCTTATTAATTATGAAAGCTCGGCCTTAGCTTAGGCTTGTTTCTAACTGGCTCTTATAACTTAAATTAACCCATTTCTGTTCATCTTTGTGTTGCCACATAAACCATGGCTTTTACCTCTCCTCCTGCATGTCCTGCTTCCTCTGTGTCTGGCTCTCGACTCCTGCACATCTCGATCCTCTCTTCCTCTTCTTTTCTCTCTGCCTGAAGTCCCACCTGTCCCTCCTGCCTAGCTTTTTATTACACCAATCATAGCAACACATCTGCACACAGTGTACAAATATTCCTCAACAGCACACCTTAACAGGACCTGTCATCCTAACCCCTTGAACAGAATTTAGGTTTTTTGCTGATGACTTGTCTTGTGCTAATCTGAAGCAGTCCAGTGGCCCAGCATTGTCCCCTATAACCCCACTGCTGTTTACACGTTTCTTGCTAAGGGGTTGAATAGTTCCAGCCCATCTCCCCAAAGAGATATGTCCAGGTCTTGACCTATAGAACCTGTAAATGTGGTCTTCTGTGGGGAAAGCATCATTGCAGATGTGATGAAGCGGTCCTGGTGGGTTGCCCGTGCTCTGGAGGATGGCCCTGCACCCATGCCCATACTGGCAGCACTAAGTGGACTCAGTGGGTTATGAAGAAAGAGCACATGACCTTAGTGGTGTGAAATGAGATGGGAAATGGAAGGCATTGAAAGGGAAGGAATGGGGGTGTTTTTGAGCAAACCACATTGTATACAAGTGTGAAATTTTCAAATAATAATTTCTTTTTTGAGATCTTGAGATGAATTGTCCAGAAGAACCTTAAGCCCAAAGATAAACATTCATATAAGGAAAAGAAGGAAAGAGAAGAGTGGAGAAGGGAGAGGAGGGGAGGAGAGAAGAGGGAAGAGGAGGGGAGGGAAGAAGAGGGGAAGGGAGGGGAGAAGAGGGAAGAGGAGGGGAGGAGAGGAGAAGGGAGAAGAGGAGAGAAGAAGGAAGGAGAGGAGGGGGAAGGGAGAAGAGGAAAGAGGAGGGGAGGAGAGGAGAGGAGAGGAGAGGAGAGGAGAGGAGAGGAGAGGAGAGGAGAGGGAAGAATGAAAACCTTAAAACAAGGAGGAAGTGATAGGATGAAATGAGGAGAGAGGTCACGTTGCAGACACAGGAGGAGGCCACTAGAGACAGAGACCAGAGTACTGCAGCCACAAGCGAGGACTGGACTGCCTGAAGCCACTAGAAGCTTCCATAAGCAAGAACAATTCCTCTCTGGACCCTTGGAAGGGAATGCAGTCCTGCAGAGCCCCTGATTCCAGACTTTTAGCCTCCAGAGCTGAGTCCACACTGAAGCCACTAAGTCTGTGGTAATTTGTGACATCAATCTCATTTCTTTCAGGATGGATGAAATTAGTCCAAGTGACCCAGGAGTGGCTCCCAGTTGTGGGCACTCGTTCATCCTGCTTCTGCCTGCAGGGTCCTTCCTGAGCACACTTTCCCTGTATGTTATTCTTGCCATACCATAAAGCTCTTTCAGATGAACCCTGACCTGTCAGGATGCAAATCTCAAAGGAGGCTCACGGGACAGGCGATGATGCACCCCCACTGTGCGTGGTGACTCCCGTTGTGTATTCTGTGTCTGCAGAAGATGCTCAAGAGCCTTTGGAAATATTTTCCTGGTTTTTTATCACAGTGGTCTCGAGTAGTCAACAAGGTCATTATATACCATACCATAGTGTGGACTTGATAAAGATCAGATAAATGACCCACCCAAGAACTAAAACACAGGCCTTCCAATGTAGAGCACTGGTGGACAAGGCAGCTCTTAGGTGTCAGGAAATAGACAGCCATCTTTAAAACCAGAATTAGCAGTTTCCTTCGTTATGGTGTGTGTGCATGAGTGTGTGTGTGTGTGTGGTGCATACATGGATACATGTCCATCTGTGTGCAGGTTCATGTGTGTGGGTTCCTTCCTATTGATGTGATCAAACACCCTGGCAAAGGTGACTTTAAGAGGGAAATGGTTTACTCAGCCTACAATTGCAGATTATAGTCCATCATTTCTTTCATTACTGGCAATTCAGGCAAACTTGAAGCAGCTGGCTGGTCACGTCCACAGTCAAGGGCAGAGAAGATGAATGCACTCATGCCTACTACTCCATTCACTTTTGTATGGTTCAGGACCCAAACCCAGAGGATGGGGCTGCCCACAACAGATGGATTTTCCTGCCTCAATTAATGTAATCAGGACAATTCCCCATAGACATTCCCACAGGCCAGTCTGATCTAGACAACCCCTCATTGAGATTCTCTTCCCAGTGATTCTAGGTTTGTGTGTTTGTGTGTGTGTGTGTGTGTGTGTGTGTGTGTGTGTGTGCACGCGCGCGCGCGCGCATGTGAAGGCCAAAGGTTAATGTCATTCTCCACCCTATGTGTTGAGACAAGGTTACTCACTGGACCTAGAGCTCACCAAGACTGGCTGGCCAGTCAACTCCAGGTATCATCCTGTCTCCATCTCAGCACTGGGATTACAGGCAGGAGCCATCATGCCCATCTTTGTATGTGGGTGCTGGGGGATCTAAACTCGGGTCCTCATGTTTGCACAACAAGCACATTACCCGCTGAGCCCCATCCATCTCCCCAGCCCCTCCTCCATGATGGCTTAATGAATAAAACACGGTAAATCCTGTACTCTTCAGAAAACTGATCCGATTTTTAAAACTTCCATGTGCATATGAGTCACCTGGGAACCTTATTAACATGAAGACTCTGGCTCAGTAGAGCCCAGGGTCTAAGAATCCGCATTCATGACAACTTGAAGAGGACACCTGTGTTGCTGCTTATGGACCACACTTCATGTAGCAATGGCACCTCAGCGTAATGTCTTTACATTTTCAGCATTAAGTTAGTTAACCTTATTTTCCCTTTGCAATTTAGTGGTGGAGACAGTGGCTGTGGGTTTGCTGTGGTAGAGGAAACTGGTGGCCCACAGCTAGCCATATTTATAGGGGAAAATTATTGTGGATTAGTGATTATAAAAATGTTCATATCTTTGGGCCAAATTATTCTAGTTGCAGATATGATTTACAAATAGATATTGCAGAAGATGTGTGTAAGTCAGCATTCTGTTGCTGTGACAAAATGCTTGAGGAAATCAACTTAAAAGGATGAAAAGTTTAGTTCACAGCCTCAGAAGTTTGCATCCATTGCTTCTGTTGTTTTGAGCCTATGGCAAGCCAGTTGAGCATGGTAGAGCCAAACTGCTTGCCTCACAGTAGCCAGGAGTAAGCTAGGGAGTAAGGAGAGAAGACCCCAGACAAAAGACACCCTTTGGGGGCATGATCCCAATGACCTACTTCCTCCAGTTAAACTCCACCTCCTAAACTTCCACCCCACACTGTGGCCTCTTAGGCTATGAATCCATAGGAAGACAATCATGAGGGCAGAGCCTTTCTGAGTCATTCACCTCGCAGGGCTCTGCTTCTAAACACTGTCGCAGAGGGAACCAGGCCATCAGCACATGAATTTTTAGGAGACATTTAAGATCCACACCCCAGCAAGATTTTAAAAAAAGAAGAAGAAAAAGGAAAAAACCCTATATGAGAGCAATGAACTATACCACATTAAAAATATATTAAAAATCTGTGTCTAATATAAAGGAGATGATTAAATAAATTATAATAAGCTTTAAGTAAAGTATATTGTGTAATATATTGTATATATATTGCATGTTATATGTTATATATAATTATATATAATAAACTATTCTTTTTCTTCACTTCCCCCCCAAACATGTCACTAAATGAATCAAAACAATATGAACTTTTCACTACTGAGATAGCAGAAGCTTTTCTTGCTCTACTTGGATAGAGATCACGTGTAGTCAAGGAGAAGGAGGATTAGTCACTTTTCCTGTTGCTGTGACAATGGCAACCAAAGCAAGGAAAGGCTTATCTTGGCTCACAGTTTGAGAGTCCAGCCCATCATGGCAGGGCATTCTGGTTCAGGGGCTTGGGGCAGCTGGTCACACTCAGCCACTTTCTGCTTTTTATGAGTCCAAGATCCCAGCCTAGAGAATAGTGCTGCCCACTTCAATTAATCCAATTCAAATAACCACTCACAGACATGACTCGAGACCAAACGTAATCTAAATAACACCTAGAGACTTGTCTCCTATGTGAGTTCGGATCCTATCAAGTGGATGATAATAACTTTTAGACACCTTTCAAATAAATGCTGGTCTTGGGCAACTTTTGTTTCCCTCGGTGTTTGACAGCAGGAAGCAGTGATGAGTGGTGTACTCCAGTGTCAGGGTCTTTGTTCAGTTCTTAGGTATGGAGCCTTTGCACTGGGAATGTTCTAACCCCTATGCAAGCTTCAGGCACTGGGACCCTTGGCTCTTGACAGCATCCAGTGTCACAGCATTCAGCTCAGGGGCTGAGACCCATGGCCCTGAAGACTGGATGGTTGTCTGGAACTCTGATGGTGAACAGGGCCTGCAGGTTCTTTTCCTGGCTCCTTGCAGCCTTTTAGGCTTTAGGTACTCTCAGCTCTTTCTCGTCTTTCCTGCTTCCCTTCTTCCTCCCAGCTGCATTCAGATCTCAGATCACCGATAGCAGATCTCCGATCTCGGCTACCAGCATCCTGCTGAGATGACTCAGGATGCATGCCTCCTCTGGCACATCTTTTGGGAGTCAGGGCGGGCTTGCCTGCCACTCAGCAAGCCAGTGTCTGGTACTGTTCAGATCCTTGAGACAAGGACATCCAGCCAGGCAGGTGGATGACTAGATGGGCAGGACTGCTAGGCGGTGGAGATCACTACTGCTGGCCATGTCTGGGCCTGTGGCCACTTCCTCCTCAGCCATAGAACAACCATGCCAAGGCCACTGCCCCCTTTTCATCTGGGTAGCAGCTGCTGACATCACCAGCACTCTCCGCTGTCTCAGTGCTACCAGCTGAGTCCGCACTACTGAAAGTAAGCAAGAAAATATCACTGTGGGGAATCCTTCTTACGGGTCAAATGCTACACCACCAGAGAAGGCAGCACCAGAGAGCATCTCCCAGCCTACTCACGGAGTGAGCCCGAGCAGACTGTTTATACAGCCCTGGGTTTGGCCCAATCACAGCCATTTGTTTGGGCCAATCAGAATCTTGTGCCTTAGCACCATTCATAATCATTGAGGCTTCTTGTGGTTTTGGACCAAAGGACTTTACCTCTTAGCAATCATTGGTAATTAGTCTTTCCACCAAGGGGAGTACTCTTCCTCTTCCTTGGGCCAAAGTGGAAATGGTTGCAGGGTCACCTAGAGTTCACAAATGTTTCTGATAACAGAAAGTCTGGCACAAACTGTTTCAAGCAGCCCTGGCTTGGAAGATCCTTTAAGATCCAGGGGAGTTAGCTGTGATCTTTTCATGATCATCAGAAACCATCCATAGGGTGTATAAAATGGAGGATGCCGGAGTGAAAGAGTAGTCCCGCCAGCTGTTAGGCTCGGCCCTTTTGCTCAGGGTAGCAGGGGGAGTCCACAGCTGCTAACTAGGAACCCAGGTTACCCCAGCCTTCGTGTATGCCTACAATATCAACTTAAAGAGTGTCTGATTAACACCGGCCATGATTTAACAGTGCTTGAGCAGAGTCTAACACCCATCCAGTGCCCAGGAAGGAGTGGACCCTTCATCTGTCTTAAACTCAAGCTTAACAAATTGACAGATTAATGGGTTCAAGACATTTTCCCGAGAAAGAAAATCTATGAAATTGAGAACCATAATCCACAGGCCTTCATTTCTCTATTTGTAAATATTAGAATTTTTCAGTTGGGCAATGAGTATAGATACTATTCCTTACAATATTTATTTGTATGGCTGATTGGTTGGTTTTGAGATAGGGTCTCTCTAAATAGCCCAGGCTAGCCTCCAATTTACAACCTTATGCCTTGTTCTCCCAAGTATTGGGATTGTACACAACTAGTTCCTAGCCTTTTGTACCTTTGCAAGCTTGTGATATTTCAGAGTTTGGTCAAAAAGGAAGTGGGGAAGGACAGAATGAAGAGCACTGTAATCTACACGCTGGAGCAGAAGGGGGGTTGACAGTGAGCCAGTTGACCTAACAGGTCTCATACTGTTCCGGGGAGGCGTGAGGACCATGGAAGGCAAGAGTGAGTCACGAGCTGACAGCAACCGAACAAGTCAGTCTGCCTCTGGACACTTCTGTCCTTGTATCACCTGCCCCCCCGGGAACCGCTCTCTCCCTACTCTCTGGAGAAACTGAGTCACATAACCTCAAACCTCAGGTACATTCGACATCACTGAGGCCTAGTGAAGACAAGAGAGTCAGTAGACATTCTATTTCCTGAACTATGGGGCTTCTGGGTCAGGGAGGGGTAGACTCCCCACCCTCTCATTGTAACAGTGGAAGAGCTGAGATAAATGCTATCTGGCTCACAAAGTCTCAAACATTTACAACGTGGACCCCACGGGAATGACTTGCTAAAGTGCTTAGAGAAGCATAAATGTCCTCAGGGGAAAGGCTCTATCTCCATTTCAGAGCTGTAATAAAAAGACAAGCAGGCTGGCTGGGACCTGGCCACAATGCCTATCTGTTTACAGACTCTGTCCACATGCACACCCAGCCTCCAAGCAGGTTTGTGGACTTGACTCTTCAGTACAAATGGATGTCCAAAGATTTTTTTCCAGATCCTCAAGGAAAGCCCCAGACTGAAGGAACATCATTGACACATGCAAACAGAAGGAGGGGACTTGGAGAGCAAAAAACAGCTCAACAGAAGAAATGTTTAATAAATACGGAGAATTAGTGACGTTTGATATAGGAGAGGACATTTCATTGATAAAACAAGAATCTTGGTACTATGATCAGAGTAAAGTCTTGAGAGCATGTCTACCTACATTTTAAATACATAACTAGATAGGACAAAAGACACTCAAACAAGGAGATGAAATATTAAAGGAAAAATTGGAATCATAGTTCAGGCCATTTGTGTGTTAATAAAAATTGTCGTGTTGAACAAGAAAATTGGGAGATTAAGAGTATTAAAATAGCAAAGAAATAAAATTTATGTGAGTATTTTAAAATTTATTTCACATTGTGCTCAATATAATGAATAAAATAACAGGCCACCATGAAACTGCAGAGCACTTTAGTAACGAAATAGAGACCTTAATCCACACAGAGAGAAACTGACAGAATGAGAACAGGCCACATGGACCCAGTGTTCTCAAGAGTGACACTGGAGGCCAAAAATATAGAGTAATGCCTTCAGAATTCTGAAGGAAGGTGACTTTTAACGTAGTGACCTATGCCACCACCAACACTGAGATTGACAGGAGCGTTTCTTTTTAGGCTTCCAGTACTCAAATATTAAACTCTCACGAACCTTTGTTAGAAAGCTACCAAAGGACGTACTTCATCACAGCTGAAGAGTAAAGCCAAGGGCCAGAAGTGGAATCCATGGAACAAGGACTCAATGTCTAAGTGAAGAGAGTCCCGAGGTGATGGTTTTGTGTCAGGTCCACATAGAAGCAGGGGGACCAAGGGCTGCAGAAGAGGACACCTTCTGGAGGCAGGGGAAAACCTGACGGAGTACCTAATGCAAGATGGGGGGGGGGATCTATTTCTAGATGTGTTACCGATTTGTTAAAACACGGGGAAAGAGTAGGGCGCTGCTCAGCTGAGCAGTCGACAATTTTAGCCAGTTAATAATCTGGACACTGACTTAACAACAACGGTTGGATGAGTTCACCCGGAAGCTCATAGAAGGCAGGGAGTCGGGGTGCTAGGGGCCAAAGAGTAGAAGTCAATCCTTGTCTAAAATGAATAAATCAAGAGCAGTTATAAAAGCACATGCTTGCAGTCAAATGCTAGAAGAGGCAAAAGAGAGAGGCAGATGCTTCTGTGAGAAAAGATGGGTGGGGGGGAAACATCCAAGGCTACTGCTCTTCCACCCCCCCCCCACATACACACACATGTATGATCACTTAGTATTGTGTGATAGGCAGTTAGGTTTACGGGGCTTATCACATATACACATGTATTATGTGTGTGTATACCTGTACACACACACACACACACACACACACACACACACACACCCTACCCTTTGTATGTCAAGACAGCCAGCATTGCCCCTGGGCATTTTCTATTTTCTATATACATGTTAGCTGGTCAAATCTATCAGGGTGCAATTATACCTAGACAAGCTAAGTCGCTTTTGAGACTAAACCTATGTGAAGTCGTGGTCAGGTGGGAGTTAAAAGTCTATTCAGCAAGTGAATCATTTGTTTGGGAGTTCTGGTAGAGCTGTGGAATTCCCTGTGGACTCTGCTTCTTCTTGAAACCCGTAATCTTTGGAGGTTGGGTATCACACCCATGAGTTGGGACCTCTGTATCAGTAAGCCTGGCATAAGCAGTCGGGGAGGCATCGAGGTTCTAAAAAAAGTTAAGTGTTGGTAAAGGACATCAGTGTGTGTGTACTAAAACCTATGGCAATGGGAAAAACTGACATTTTAACAGGAAGGGAATAGGACACCTGAGAGCGGCTTGGCTAGTGAGAAACGGGAGTGGGATTTTCCTGAGAACACTCTATTGCTTGTGTGGGACAGAACTGAGTGCTTTCCTAAGAAATCAGTCCTTCTTTACCTTGCTTCCTCCTACAGCTTAATCGCTTACACAGAGCAGTATGTGGAGTATGACCCTTTCATAACGCCAGCAGAGCCATCTAATCCTTGGATCAGCGATGACATCACTTTATGGGACATAGAGATGAGGTAAATAATAATAATAATAATAATAATAATAATAATAATAATAATAATGTTTGGGAGTGGGGGGATGTTGGGAAAAAATCCATAATCTCATGCTATTACCTTATTCCCTGTTTTAATTTGAATAAGACCAGAAGAGAAAAGGCCCGAGTACCCTCCATACTGACACCTGTTTGCTTGAGGTCCCTTCCTCCTTGCAGCTTCGGTTTATACATGGGTCCTTTGTGGCTTCTCTCTGGCCTCTTTCTGAACCTCTGTATGTCATGGTACAGCTCCACACCATTTCTTAGCTCTGGCTGCTGGGAGGGAAGACTCTGCTGCCTCAACTTGTCCCCTTCCTTTCTGATCGCAACAACCCTAGCCAGTCCCTCTCTGCACTGCTCTTATCTCACAGCGCTTCCATCAAACCTCCTCAGCTGCCAACACTATTCTCACTGCAGAACAGATGAGGAAACTGAGGCAGAGCAGAGTTGGTGAACTTGCCCAAGGATACACAGTTGGAATGCAGCAGCATTGAGGCTGGAGCCCAGGCAGAGGGCTCCGGAGCTGTGGCTGGCCTCACGCTGGTCTTCTGAGGTCACAGGCACCACTGGTTCCATCAGCGCATGGCTCTGCCCTAGGAGGGGAGCAAATGTGTTGACATAACAGCTGAGGGGAACTTGGCGCACAGTCAAAATTCCATGACATGCAGGGACAGTTCGGTGTGGCACCCCTTCAGCTCTGTTCTCAGATTTCTTCTTTCATTCTCCATGACCGAAGTGTTCTCTTTCTCTTTTGTGCTCTGGCTGTTATCTTTCTCAGAAGTGGAAAACCCCAGTAACAGTTAATGAAGTCATAGATGCTTACTATAAAAAGCTTAACCTATCCCGATGTGCATACAGAAGAAAACTCCTCCCTCCCTCCAGCCTGCCTTCCAGGAAGAGTCTCTGGTTCCCACACTGCACCAGGGTGCCCAGGGCACCAAGAGGACTCCCAGGGTGCATACACCCCTGATGGAAACTCCAAGACATCTGACAAGTCAGATGTCATGTACACTACTGGCTTAGGTTGATTCAATGTGAGGATCAGACCACATCCTGTCCTTTTTAATGTTGAATCTTTGCAAATCTAGGTCTTCAGAGGAGTTTTGTGATTCAAAAGCTATGCTGCACAGAAATCAATATGGACTAGGAAATGAAGGTGGCCACGGTCCTGCCAGATCCAGTTTGAGAAAATGTGCAGTGTGTAACATGTGTACATAAGGATTGTCTTAGTTAGGATTAATATTGAGGTGATGAAATATCATGACCAAAAGTAACTTGAGGAGGAAAGAGTCTATTTTGCTTACACTTCCAGGAAACAGTCCATCACTGAGGGAAGTCAGGGCAGGAACTCAAACAGGACAGGAACCTGGAGACAGGAGCTGATGCAGAGGCCGTGGAGCGTGCTGCTTGCTGGCTTGCTTTTCATGGCTTGCTCAGCCTGCTTTCTAATAGAACCCAGGACCATCAGCCCAGGGATGGCATCACTCACAATGAGCTGGGCCCTCCTCTGTCAACCACTGGTTAAGAAAACACTTTACAGGCTTATGTACCAATCTATGGTAGCAATTTCTCAGTTGAGGTTCCTTCTTCCCAGATGACTCTTGCTTCTGTTAAGTTGACATAAAAACTAGCCAGGAGAGGGGTTAAGAATGAGATTAAGACTTTTTTCCTTTAATGTATGTACATTTCATATAGTTGCTGTTGCTAGAAAACAAGTACATGTTAAGTTGACTGGTCCCAACCTTAGATAAACAAAAATGTTAGGCATTTCTTTGGGCTCAGCGAGACTATAAAACTCACTGAGACCTTAGGGGTGTCATGAACTCAGAACATTTGAGATGCTCCGAATTAGTGACTATCTCTTTAAATTTTTTATACATAGAAGATATTCTCATCTCTAGTGTAATTATGTTCATTATATATACATATATATATGCTATTTTAATTAGCAATATATAAGCACATACAGATCTACCTTATCCTTTTTAATATCTGTATAATATCCCCTGGCATGAATGAAGTAAAATTTATTTAACCAGTCCCTGGGCCGTAACTATTTAACTCACGTCTATTTCTGCAATATAAATAACAAATCAAGGAACATCCCTACACTCCAGTCTAATTAGTTTTCTACTATAAATTTTCCAGAAGTGGAGTTACTTGGAATGGAATGCATATTTTCATTTTAGTTCAGATGCCAGATTTTCCTAAACAAAACCGATCCCCTTTTTCCATGCCTTCGGTTTAAAGGTACCCGTCTCCCACATCCTTGTCAGCCCTGGCGTTAGCAAGCTTTCTGTCTTTGTAAACCTAATAGGTTGAAACAATTCTCATTTTCTTTCTGTTTCTTCACTGGTGTAGAAATATCTTAATTGAGGGTTTTCCATGTGGTTAGCAGAGATTCATTCCTTTGTGACTTTCCAGTCTCCTGTCCCTTCCCTGTCCCCCAGTAGTGGCTTTCCTTTGCGTATTGGGACACAAAAGTCCCATTTGCTTTGGCTTGTCTTTTTTCCAATTCCTCCCTTCTTTTTTTATTTCTTTTCCTCTTCCCCAACTTTTGATTTTCTTATCAACTTTTGCATTACCTCTTCAAATTCTAGTTTCTATTATAGCCATAGTTATATTTTACTTCTTTTGTTTTGTTTGTTTAAAAGTTCACTAATTCATAACAGGGCATGTGTGTAATGGAAAACACAAGCTTCCCTCTGCCTTCTGATATCACACTCATTCCCAGAGGATGTTAACATGATGTATTTTAAACCAATATTCTGAATTTATGTTTCTATCAACATTACGAGAACAAATAGTGTGCAAATGGACATCTACTTTTAAAATTCTGTTTCTGATGTGACCATTATTAGTTACTCTTCTGTTGCTGTGATGAAACACCATGACAGGGCAACTTTTAAGGGAGGGTTGATTTGGACTACGCTTCCATAGGGCTAGCAGTCCACCACCATCCTGAGAAAGTGGCAGCCATGGGCGGCCAGCATGGTGGCTGCAGCAGCAAGCTGAGGGTTCACATTGTGAACCCCATGCGGGAAGCAGAGAGTAAAAAGTGGGAGCAGGCACGGCCTTCAGCTCTCAAGGCCTGCCTCCGAGGGCATAGTTCCTCAGCAAGGCTTGGGGGGACCCTAAGTCTCCTCAGAGACCACCACCTACTGGGACCAGGTGTACAAATGCCTGAGACTATGGAGAACATTTCTTATTCAAACTGCTGCAGGGGGATAGTCTCTTCCAGTCTGACCCAAGAATTTAAACTTTCATTATCTCATGGTGTCTTTTTTCCTCCTCATCCTCCTCCTGTTCCCAATTGCTTTAATGACTGCTTCTGTGTTTTCCGTGTTAGTCTCTCTTGGTTTTAACTGTATAGGTACATTTTGATTAATATTTCTAAAGTTTTTTTTGACTTATTCTTTAAAAATTCTCTCTCTCTCTCTCTCTCTCTCTCTCTCTCTCTCTCTCTCTCTCTCATCCTTTGGTAGGAACTCTAGGCCCCTGGGGTAGAGCTATCAAATTCTTTAGAGGTCTCCTGCATTACTCAAATGGTTTTTGGTTTTTTGATTTTGTTTTCTTTTGTATTGGTTTTTGTTTTGTTGTTTTTATTTCTCCTTATGTTCTTGACACTCTGTCATCAGTGGTGGTGCTATGCTCTGGTCTTGCTGTTTTTATCAGAATCTGGTCAGCATCCCCCCCCACACACACACACAAGCACACACACACACACACACACACACACACACGCACACACGTGCGCGCACACACACACACACACGCACACGCACACGCACACTTTCCTTAACAAGCTGCTTCCGTTATGTGGAACCTGTTGTGTACTTCAGAGTTTCTTTCCTGTGCTCCCGTCTAACACCTACCCCGCTGATCTGCTGATCTGTTGACGTCTTGCTGCTCAGAGCTCCAAGGCTCTCGCTCTGGTCTCTTCCACAGCTCTGCTGAAGTTGTGGACTGTCCTCCACCAGCTTTGTTACAAGTCCCATTCATTTCGAACCTCCCCGAAACGCCTGGACCTTACCATCCACCTGACGAACGTGTCTTGGTCTCCACATATTATGATTGGGGTTAAAAACACAAACAACAAACAAAATCCATTCTTCTGAGCTTCAGGGCCTTGCCTATTCGGTCTTTCTGAGCCACTTGCCCCTCCTACCTGGCTTTCCTTCTCACTCAAGCCTTCCCAAGCATGATGACCAACTGGTGTAGTGACATGGCTGTCTCCAGTTGTCATGCCACACCCCCTTAGTTCACTTGTGAAGAGGACCCATGATTTGCTTTATCATCTGGTCTTCTAACTGGCACAAAACAGGCACCCAAAAGTATAGGTTGGGTGGGTGGTATGTGACTGAGTTATTTCGTCTTTGGTCATTTCACTGACAGCTGGGAAAAGAAGAAAGCTAAGTGCCCGAAGCTAATTCACAATGGTAAAACGAATCTTCTCACTTGTCTCTAACTAGAAAAAGGAGCACATGATCACTGGGGACATGGTAGCCACTTTGCCACTTGATTTATCTCAAACTATTCGGTGTTCTATCCTCCACACAATGCTGCCTGACCTCCAATACGTGGTCTGGTTCTGCTGTTATTGTTCAAACTTCTACCCTAAGCTAATGTCTAGCCTAGGAAAAGTATACAGCCACAGTCTTATCTACCCAAACAAATGGAGCTCTACAAACAGAGGTGGAAATGAAGCCCTAATTCTCCTGGCAGAATGTCTTTACTCACTCAGAGGCTTACAGAGCTGTCAGAAGAAATGCGGAGCATGAGATCAGTGCTGACATCACACTTCAGCCGGACGATGGTCCCTGTCTATACAGTAAAGCCCTAAGGTGACCAAGAAAATAACCGAAAGTCAGGGTTTTTCTGTTCCACCTTAATTCAGCCCATAGGGATTGAGACCTACTTTGCACTGTGTTCTGAGTAAGAAATCCCCTGGATAAAAATCTAACAAAGTCAATAAAACCTGCCATCTTACCACCTGGCACCAGAATTCCTCCTTGCTTGGCAAAGGGCATTCAGCCACTTGGGGCATAAATCACGCCCTGTAGGAAAGGCTTTGGCAGACTCAGGCAACAGAGGAGAGGGTTCAGCTGTGCCCAGGGAGAAAGTGAGATGAGTCTGTTTTCTGTCCCTGAGAGAGAAAAACGAAGGGTGGGAGTGAGGGAGTGAGGGCGGGAGATGAGGCAGGGCAAGATTAGGAGCCAGGGAAATTCTAGTAGCCAGTGACAAAGGTCTTTTCAAAAGCAGGAATACTAACGAAGCATGTTAGCTGCCAGGAGAGGCCATACGTGCCCTCTTCTCAAGGCCTCGAGTATCATCCATGTCTTCTGTCTTCCCAGACATCATGTGAACATGGCAGAGGAGATGAAGCCATGTGTGAGCAAATAGGATGCTCTGGGGGATATCCTTTTGCTCATCTGTACCGGGCTTTAGACTCCTTCTGGGCTACAGAGAACTCCAGGCTGACTTAGTTTGAGCTCCAGGTGTGAGGACATGAGAGGAAATGCTTGGAGTCCACAAAAATGAAGAACACATTGTATCTGCTGCAGGGTGGACACAGACCGTGCAGTGAGGGGCACAAAAATGGACAAAACAATGTAAGATGTAATACAAATAGCAGGGAATTGTTCTTGGATCCCTTCTCAGTCTCAGATAAGATATTAGATCCAAAAGTCTAAGAATGAGAAAGGGTATAATCAGGGCGGGGGGGGGGGGGGTGATAATAGGCTACTGTCTTAAATCATGGCAAACTCCATCTGATGGAGATTCTGAGAAGTCAACTTTTGTTAAAGAAAATAACAATAGCCAGGGCTTAGCATTGAGAAGCAGTCAGCCATAAGTCACTAGACCACAGCCAGGGAGAATTCACTAATCTAAACATTATCAGAAAGGTGTCATAGGGAGGCGGGGAAGTAGTTCTGGTGGTAACATTCCTTGGAGGGGCAACCTCATGAAACCGGTGTGGCCTGCAGAATTGTGGTAAGCCATTCTTCCCTCCATGGAGAAGGTTTAAGGCTCCCCCTCTACTGAGTATTAGGCACGTGAGCAATGCTTACATAGAGCCTGGTTCATTCTACTTGGATGAAGTCATCCCAGTCAAACTGACCATCCTTAAGAGACAGAGTCTATTCCTGAGTTGCTGGTATGCAGCTATTGGGGCAGAACTATTAAGCTCCTTTAAAAAAATTAGATTTATTTATTTTATTTTATGCATATGAGTGTTTTGCCTGTGAGTATGTATGTGTGCCATGTGCATGCCTGGTGCCTGTGGAGACCAGAAGAGGGCACTGGATACCCTGGAACTGGAGTTACAGATGGCTATGAACCTCCAAGTTGGTACAGGGAACTAAACCCTGGTCCCTTACAAGAGCAAAAAGTACTGTTAACCACTGAGCCATCTCCCCAACCCCCTCAAGCTCCTTTTTTTTGGTTTTTCGAGACAGGGTTTCTCTGTGTAGCTTTGCGCCTTTCCTGGAACTCACTTGGTAGTCCAGGCTGGCCTTGAACTCACAGAGATCCGCCTGGCTCTGCCTCCCGAGTGCTGGGATTAAAGGCGTGCGCCACCACCGCCCGGCTTTCAAGCTCCTTTCTTAAAGCAGTCAGTTCCCAAACACGGCCTCATTGGTAGCTTCCCTCGTTGTGTGCATATGCCGATCCTAATGTCAAGAGAAGGCATTTTGTTTTCATATGCAGAGGCCTTGATGCCTTACTTGGCCAACTGGCAAAATGACACTCTGAGAGGCAGCCATACAGAGTCCCAGTAGTTTCTAAACATTTGCTCTTTAAGTCTTTGAAATTGTCCACCATGCTGGGAGAAGTTCAAACCATTGAGGGAGCCATGTGGGGTCACTCTAGCCAACCCTCAGTTGAGTTACTGACCAGTGGCCAGTGTCAGCTGCCACAGGTGCCATTTGGACATCCAGCCCTGTCCAGTCCTTAGATGACCCTTTAAGCCACCTTGCAAATACAGCTCTGAGTGACCACAAGTGAGAGGGCGCAGTCAAGCCCAGGCAAAGTGAGCATACTGAAAGGGAGCAATGAATGGGTACAGGCTGGGCTACACCCCATTGGAGTATCCAAGACCTTTCCGTTGTTCTCGGGGTGGTGAATAAATAGTTTCTTCATAGCCTGGCCCTAAGATGGGGTCATTAGCTATGCTTTCCTAAACAAGGACTGGCCCTTGATTCATAATTTTTCTGATAACTTATCTTAATCCATTCAGGCTGTCAAACAAAAATGCAGTAGACTGTGTGTGTGTCACTTACACACGAAAGAAATTTGGTTCTCATTGTTCTGAGAACTGAGAATGTAAGGATCAAGGCAGCAGTGTGCTGGTGTCTGAGGAAGGCCCAGATCATGGTTCGGTCAAGGTGTGTGGTGGTTTGAAAGAAAATGGCCCCCAAAGGGAGTGGCACTAATGGGAGGTGTGGCCTTCTTGGAGGAAGTGTGTCACTGTGGGGGCAGGCTTTGAAGGTTCATACATGCTCAAGTCATGCCCAGTGAGACAGTTCACTTTCTGTTGCCTGCAAGATGTAGAACTCTCAGCTCCTTCTCCAGCACCATGTCTGCCTGCATGCTGCCATGTCCCCCCCAATGAGAATAACGGACTAAACCTCTGAAACTGTAAACAAGTCACCCCAATTAAATGTTTTCCCTTATAAGAGTTTGCCATGGTCATGGTGTCTCGTCACAGCAAGAGAAACCCTAACTAAGATAAGGTGGCATGTCACTATTATCTCCTTGCTTAGGAGGCTGAGGCAAAAGGATCACAAGTTTGACTTGGCTACAGCGTGAATTTCATATCTTGCTTTTGTGTTTTCTTATGGCAGCAAGGTGAGAGCTCTGGGGTTTATTGATAAGGACGCTAACCTCATTCCTCTCAGCTCAATGACTTCCGAAGGCCCCAGCCCTTAATTCCATCATGTTGGGGGTCAAAATGTCAAGGTGGATTTTGGAGAGACAAAAATTTTAGTCCATACCATTTTACACCTGCCCCCCCTCCAGTTTATAAACTCTAGTATGTAAAAGGCATCTAATCTGCCCCAATATCCCCAGCAGTCTTGCTCTAATGTCAGCTTTAAACTACCATCTAAATAAGATGAGGGTGAGTTAAGACACACGTCATCTCCAGCCAAAGTCCCTTCCAGCCGTGAAGCCAACGAGGCACATTATTTCCAAACTCCAACGATGGGAAGTTTAAGACAGACATTTCCATCCCAATAAGAGAAGAAGTGGGAAACAAGAACAATAGGGCGAAGTTAAGGCTTTAATCCAGGACTAATTCTCTTTGTCTTGATGCTGTGCCTGTCAGACCCACACTGAGACAATAGACTGACTCACTGAGGCAGCGAACCCACCTCCACGGCTTTTCTGAGCCGATGTTCTGTTTTCTACGCCCATTTGGGTGGCAGCATCATTCACAGCTCAGTGAATGTCCTCTCCCTGCCACGTCTTCGCAGCTTTCCTGGGCTGGACCACTACCCTGCAGCTCTGCCAGTAGCTCCACTGGTTCCAGTCCACCTTGCAGCTCTGTGCGGGGACTCCATCTTGGAAGTACCAGGCACGGCATCCTGGACTGCATGAACTGGAAAGATGGCTACACCTATTGAAACTGTCCCGTGCCCAGGTCCCCATGGGTGCAGCAGTCTGAGCCTATAACGGGAGTCACAGGCCTAGCTGCCTCTGAATCATCTTCCTATTGTCCCCCAGAATAGCTCCTGGCCTTTGTCTGGATGACTGAGCCCTACTGTGTCCTTGTAGCAGGCGCTGGACACACCAGTCACAGTCTCTTTTTTGTTGTGTTGTTTGCTTCTTTGTCCGAACACAAATAAGCCAGGAATTTTCTCGATCCTTATTTAGGTTCTCGTTCCTTTTGGCTAACAATTCTGTCTTTAGCTCACTCCTCTCTCTTTATGTACTACTAAAAGCAGTTAGGAAGAGTCAAGCTACTCCTTCAACCCATGGCTTAGAAACGTCCTTGGCTGAATATGCAGAATCATTGCTTGTAAGTCCTGCCTTTTACTAGCACTCAGAGTCCAGCCCATCTCTGGCACTCACTTTATACCAAGAATCACCCTTCCTCTAAAGTCCTCATGTTCATCTGAGGTTTGTCAGCACAGCCTCCACCATTCATTAATGCTCGTTCGGAATGATTTAAGCATTATCTAAGAACAGGGGTTTCTCTTCAGCTTTTGTATTTGTTTTCTCAGCGCACGCATGCACACACACACTCATCTTTATGGGTCCATTCTCAGCAAACACTTTAAACTTCTTCTGGCCTGTCTTTATCACCCTTTCCCATTTTTAAGTAGGTGTTACGGCAGCATTCCACTCTTGGTACCAATGTTTGCATCAGCCCATTAGGGTGGCTGAAAAAAAAAAAAAACAAAACACCATCTATGTAACTTCTAAATGCCATGTATTTACTTCTCACGGTTCAGGAGACTGGGAGGTGGAAGAGCAAAGCACCTGGAGATTCACTGTATGATTGACAGTCCTCTTACTGGTTCATTGATGGCCAGCTTCTTGCTGCATCCTTACATGGTGGCAGGGTGAAGGGGTTCTCTGGGTCTTTCCTAAGAACACTAATTCCATTTATGCACTGATCACCTCCATGGGCCCCTCACCCATTCACATCACATTGGCAGTGAGAATTTCAACATTCAAATCTAAGGAAGGAGGCAAACAATCATTGATAACACAGCTCGAGTCTTTTTTTTTTTTTTTTAAAGATTTATTTATTTATTATATATACAGTGTTCTGTCTGCATGTGTGCCTACAGGCCAGAAGAGGGCACCAGATCTCGTTACGGATGGTTGTGAGCCACCATGTGGTTGCTGGGAATTGAACTCAGGACCTCTGGAAGAGCAGCCAGTGCCCTTAACCACTAAGCCATCTCTCCAGCCCCGAGTCTTTTGAAGATAGCTTACAGCTTTTCTCAAGCCTGCGTTTAGACATCAAATGAGGAACAGGAAGTAGAAGGCAAAGTAGTGTGGGGAACAAGAAAGAATGGATGTTGGAGACAGACACACAGGGCATCCGAGTGTAGGTTGTTGTTACATGCATCTCTGCGGTCTTTTGAACATGGAGCATTGATCTACCTCCTGGCTCGTACTGGAGTTCAAAGAGACACTAGAAGTAGAGTAAGGAAAGCTCTTTACCTTTCCTTCACACCTTGTAGGTCCTGCTGGAAGGAGCATGCTCCTACATAGCTGTGTAGGCTGGTTTATGGAACAAGTTAGGGTTATTTGAGAAGCGGGAACCCTAATTGAGAAGATGCCCCCTCTAGACTATCCCTCATTGAGACTCTTTCCCGGTGATTCTAAGTTGTGTCAAGTTGAAATTAAAACTATCACACCTGAGGAAGGACATCAAGAAATTTCATTTTTTTAAAAATTATTTTATAAACGGAAAGTAACATTCAGTGGTAGCCATGAGTTCAGATCTGTTCTGGAACCTTAAAATAGGTGATGTTGGAAATACCCAAGAGATGAAAGAAAGGGGTAAAGGGGATGTTGTATGCAAGAGACTTTCAGCAGAGCAGAACCCCAACTGGGTAGGAGGGTAAGCTACAGAAATGGACTAGGAATGGCAGGTAGCTGAGAAGACTTGGGGAACTGAATTGAACAGTGTCAACTTAAAATCCGTGTCCTCCCTAGAACCCCCAAATCTGATCTATTTGGAAATAGTGTAATAGACATAATTAATACAACTGAGATCATCCTGGAGTAGGGCAGGCCCTTTGTCTATATAGCTGGTGCCTTTGAAAGAAAAGAAGCAGATGCAGACACACACATGAAGAGGGAATGTGTAGAGACTTGGAAACACAGAAAAGAAACCATGTGACAGTATAGGGGATTCAGCAGTATGTCTGTAGCCAAGGATTATAGCACCAGAACTTGAGGGAAAGACATGGAAAGATTTTCCTCTAAAGCCCTCAGAGCAAGCATGGTTCTGCTAACACCCTGGGTCTGGCTTTCCAGCAGCTGGAACTGTGAGGCCAAACACTTTAGTTGTTGGAAGGCACTCGTTGTGTTAAGATGTTATTATGGCTGCCATAGACTACCCTGGGGGATATTGTCTTTCAAGACCTTCTCATTTGTGCTAAAGGGTCTACAGAACCTTGAATCATTGCCTGGTAAAGAGCAGATATGTCTCTGTCCCAGGTCAGAGCACGACCCTGGAGGAAGAATATTTCTACAGATCTTGGGGACTTGAATTTGCTGATAGCCTCAACTCTAGGTGACTGTCTCCACAACCAGGACGTTTGATCCTTGGAAAGTTACCAACTTTGATTAATTGTGTGGTTTGTTTCCAAGAGAATCCAGGATCCGTTGTCATGTCTTATTGTAAAAAGCCCAGCCTGATACTTTGCAAGAGATCATTTATGGAGGAATTTTCCATTGCCTAACCTAGTAGATTTAGCCTTCTACCATGACACTACTGAGCTATGCCTGGGAATGCAAAGTCATACTGCAAGAGCCTCCCTGATCCCCACATATACAATCTATTGGTCACTGCCCTAGACATAGAAGACACTGGTTTGAATGGCTTACATCTAGACCATATATCAGGCACCATAGCCCCTGGCCACAGATGACTATTTAAATTTAAACTTTAATTACTTTAATTTTAAATTTGACTTCAGGTCATCAGCCATACTGGTGCCTCGCCGGCCCTCAGTGCATGAGTGAATGGTGGCTCCAAGCCTGAAAAGCATGAATGTAAAATGGCTCTTCCTGCTCAGGCTGGGAATTACTTGTTTTTTTAAGCACTTCAGTACACTAGTTCTCTTCTGAGAGAAATATGGAGACTACGTCAACTCTATGATAAGAAAAACCCATAATCTTACATACTGACTGCTAGGGATGATGAGCCTATCTGTCTCTAATAGGAAAAAAAACTTTCTAGACCAGGGGTTCCCAAGTGTTGTTGTTGCTAAGTCACAGGGGACCCTTGTGAAACTGGAGCTTCTGGTTCAGCAGCTTCTGCAGACCACACCTTGAGTCTGGATGGGGATGGGGAGGGAGGGGGAGGTTCCAGCATGTGACTTGTGAAGTAGGAGCTATTGTCTCATGAAGGGTCAGCCAATGGACTTCATGAGGGGAGAGAGAATCTGAAGGAGTCATTGTAGGGGTTCAGCATCAGAGGACTATGACCAATCCCACTTCTTCCATGTGGGTGTGAGGTTGCAGGGCAGGCATGAGCTCAAAGCTGAAGGCTGTGCTCTGGAGCCACACAGCTAGAATGGATTCTTGATTCCATCACTTCCCAGCTACGAGTCTCAAGACAAGTGATAACTAGACCTCGGTCTCCCTATCCGGAAAATGGAAACAGCCCTGGCATTCTTCACAGAGCAGCTATAAGGACTCAGCCCATTGGCAGGTAGATGTAAAGTGCTTAGAACGATATCTAGTACACTACAAACACTGTGGAGTGGCCAAAGCCATGGGCAAAGGCAGCATGCTGTTTCCAAGCAAGTGAATGTGATTTATTCTGGTTGAACCCATGCGTTTATAAGCAGTGTATCACTCAGCTCTAATCAGAGGCTGAGCTCTCCTCTGTATGTTGAAGAGGCAACAGAAGATGGGGAGCCAGTTTCTGAGACAAAGGGCTGGATTCATGAGGTACCCTGGGTCATAGGAAGAGTACAAAAAGGATGGAGTTGGAAGTTGGATCTGTAACTGATGGGAGTGGTCCAGGGAGGCCCCATCAGTGGTGGGGATAGGCTTCCTACAGACGGCACTCACTTGCTGGGCACTTTGGTGACCCTCACCAACCATGGCCTTTTTCACTTGCCCCGTTTCAGAAACTGTTCACCACCTGTTACCATAGGTGTGTAAAAGCGTACACGTGGAATTTGTGTGGGGTTTGTGGTATCTGTCACTTACCCCTGAGATGGTTCTCCTTGACGTGTGGTGGCAAAACAGGCTTATCAGGGAGACTATGGTGGTGGCTTTTGTTTGATAAAACTGATCATTTTTCAAACCTTCTCTTCCAAACCCCAAAGCAAAGAGCCCAGCCAGCAGCGAGTAAAACGATGGGGCTTCTCTTTTGACGAGATACTGAAGGACCAGGTGGGGCGGGACCAGTTCCTTCGATTCCTGGAGTCAGAATTCAGTTCAGAAAATCTCAGGTAACTCAAACGTTTGAATTGTATACCCGTGTGTGTGTGTGTGTGTGTGTGTGTGTAAATTTGCATAATTAGTCTCTCCACCTCCCTTTCTCAATAAAGCATCAGTTGGGGTTCAAATCCAAAACCCAGCTTATCTAGCTAAGATTGGGATGGAGGCTTTTAATGGGACTAAATAGTCAAATGGATTTAATAACACCATTCATCAAGTAAAACTATGGAAGCGTGGGGTTTCAGAGTGAGGGGGCAGCTCGGAGTATGCCTTCTCCAAAATGTGTCAGATCTAGAGAGTCTGGGCCCCTTCAAGATTAAACAGAAAAGGGGACATCAATGGGCCCGGTTCAGAACTTTCACAAGCCAAGTCAGTGTTGTATAGAGACGTGACTGTACAAGCTAATAAAACCTCAGGCTTTCCTCTCGAGAAGAACTCTGTCACTTCCGTGTGCTGACTCCCTGGATCAGCTGATGCCACTGAGACCACCTGATTGCTTCTGTAGGCCCATAGCTAATATCTTATAAGGGAAATGTACAAATAATTACCATTTAGTAGGAGAAAGAAGAAAACATCCCAAAAAATGAGATCTGATGTGAAAGAGAGGGTAAGTGAAAAGCAAAGTTCTTGGTTGCCAAAAATGAGAAACTGGGGGCGGGGACCAGCGCTGGGGGCGGGTTATTCAGCCTTCTGTTGTGTCCGATACGGAACCAGGTGACTCATGGGAATGCAATTAGGAATGTCCACTAGGCGAGACCCCCCAGTGACTGTCTTAGTCAGGGTCCTCTACAGGAACAGAACTGACAGGAAGAATATATACAGTAAAGGAGGATTATTAGACAGGCTTTCAGGATGTGGCCTGGGTGGTCCAACAATGGCTCTCACACACTGGAGAGGCTGAGAATGCAGTGGTTATACAGTCCATGAGACTGGATGTCTCCGCAGTCCCGAAGGCCTAGAGGAGTCCTGGAGAGTTGCTCGTCTTCGGTCTACATCAGAATCCTAAAGAAAGTAATCTTAATATGGATGAAGGAATGCCACAGCAGAATAGATGGGCTTGTCAACAAGAGTGAAGGAGAGCATGCAAAAATCAAAGTTTCCCTTCGTCCCCGTATCTGGGCTGCCACCAGAAGGTGCCACCCACATTTAGGGTGGGTCTTCAAACAATTTGAACAAGAAAGTCCCTCACAGGAGTGCCTAGTGGCTTTTGTTTTGATTCCAATGTACTATCAGGTTGACAACCGAGATTAGACATCACAATGGCCTTAGCCAACTGGTGACTTCCACAGCTGAGATCCACCACCACCACCACCACAAACCCCCTACCCCTAAAGAGAACATCAGGTTCTCTTTTACATATTAAACTAATTTCCATGTTCAAATGCTATTCTCTGAAATAGACATATTATTTTTTGAAATTTTAAAATTAAAAAAAAATCAGAGCATGTAATGCTGGAAAAGGACTGTGTTCTCTTATGTTAATGGGTAAAATCCACAATCATCAATCAGGTGATATCTTTGGCAAACCTATGCTACAGCAAGCCTCGCCAGGGTCTACTAAGGGACGCAAGACAGTTGAGATATGTGATTTCTCCCTAGAAACAACCTTGGAGGTCCTTGAAGAAAATGCCTAAGTAACGATTAAGTTATTAATTAGACACAAATAAGTGTAGCCTCTAAAGCCATTTTGGAAGTATTTAAAGGAGGAAGGAATGGATGTAAGAGAAAGTAGACAAATCCTAAGCTTGACTTTGAAGAATTCACAAGACTTCACTAAACCAAGTAAAAGGGAATATATTCTAAGCGGGGACACTGAATTGGCCATGGAGTGGGTGTTAGGCAGAACTTTTTCATCTTGGAGATTTATTTGGGCCCCGGATTACAGAGATTTCGATGGACAGTGGTGGAGAGAGTGAGACAGAGCAGACACGTGGATGGCCTGGAAGCAGAGCGAGAACCTGCACTGGGGGCATTCCCCTCTGCCCGCTTTCGTTACATCCATGCCTCCAGCCTATGGGAGGGTGCTGCCCACACCCAGCTGTATCTTCCCCCTGAGCTCCTCCTCCCTGGAAATGCATTCCACAGACACCCCCCAGGTCTTTACTAATATCCTAGACTCGTCTCAAGCCAATCAAGTAGAAAATAATAAATCAGGATTAACTCTCCCCAAGTAACAACAGTATGACTGTCCCAGGCCATACAGACCTCGGATGATGTAGGTATCAATGGTGTGTCCTTTCTCATCAGACCTGTGCCTACAATGAACCAGACAAGGTGGGTCTCACTTCCCGGTTATGGCCCAATAGTTCTTTCATCATTCTTTTAGAATATCCAAACCATAGCTCGGGGGTTTGCTTTGATTCCTGACCAGGCATTTGTAACAGAAGCCATGACTTCTAATCCTCTTCACTAGGGTAACACCTAGGCCAGTCTCCCCAAGCTATACAAGAAGCAAGCTGTACATTCCCAACTGGTCTCTCTGTGTCATCATCCCAGACTCCATTTCCAGCTGGGTCCCCATAGGTCCTTCTTACCTCTCCAATCCCCATCACATTTGGGCACCAAGTTAGAATGATGCAGACTGTGTCCTTTGCAGGTTCCTCAGCCCACAAGTAGACTTAAGAGCCCTCTGCCACCTGAAATATTACGGACAGTAGAAGAGTGACCATAGGCTCCTTCCTGTTCATTGTGAAGGCTCCAGGGCCATCTACATACTGAGCTACTCCTTGCCTGGTCTGTGGGCTTTGCTGTCAAAAGCTGCAGTATAGCCAAGGGCCGCTTTTGCAATCAGACTAGTTTCAGGAAATAGGCATGGAGTCCCAAGTGCACTGGGAAGTGTGTCCCTGGCAGGTGTTCCCTCCCTTCTGCTATTTCCATTTGTGCCTCTGCCAGCAGCTTGCCTGGTGCCAGGAGGGCTACATTTAATCTCGGGTGAAAGAATGTGCATGCACATGTGTGAATGCACCAGCCCCCAGCACGCATGCATAAATCCAGACTTAAAGAAGGTCCCTCTGATCCGTGACAGGAAGGATGAAAATAGGACAGCAGGGTGAAAAAGTACAGCCCAGGAGCTTCTGAAATCCTCCCCGGAGACCCCCAGCTCCATGTTGATGGTATTCAGCCTAATTGGATACAGGGAGGAAAGTTCAGCTTTAAGTCACACCACTGGAAGACCCTTCAGTCTCTTATCACCAAAGAGCTGCTTTCCTTCCCCTCTGTTTATTCCTTCAGCCACAGACCGTGGCTGAGCCCTCCCAGGACCCAGGTCCCAAGGGCTCAGGGTTAATCTGGCTCTGCCCCCTTGTCCATAGTTACCATGCATGGCTGGCCAGATGCATCTCTGTCATGGTCCTTGTGCACAGCGGCTCCTGGGGGAGGTGAGGAAAATGTACAGCTGAGGCTCCCGGTCACCCGTTGCCTTGGTCCTTGCTGAGGAGAACCTCAGCGCTGGTCATGAGCCCAGGGTACGGAGATCAAAGCAGGAGAAGGGAAGGGAAGGAGTGGGGTATTGCGAAGTGCTTTTCTGCTTCTGTCTTCTGGAATCTCTCCAGGAGAAGGAACACTTCATTCGGTCTTACTGGGCACAGCACATGGGATGCCAGCAAAGTAGCCATTTCTACCATGATTGGTATAAATCATACCAGAGCTTCAGAATAAGGAAGAGAGGGCCCCCAAAGTACTGCCTAGACCTTTCAAAGGAAGTGTCCTGTGATGACTTAGTAGCATGGAAAGGCCCCTCTAATCAGTGTGTGTGTGTGTGTGTGTGTGTGTGTGTGTGTGTGTGTGTGTGTGTGTGTGTTTATATGTTCATACAGATATGTGAATGCATGCATGTGTATGCACATGAGTGTGCATGAATAAGTGTGCAGAAACCAGAGGTAGACATTAAATGTTTTTCTTGACCACTCTCCACCTTATTTTTTTTTAATGTGTAGTTGATTGATTTGGTAGACTGACTGGCCAGCAAACCCCGGAATCCTGTCTCTGCACTCCCAACATTAGGATTTCGTGTGCACACACTGTCATACCTGGCCTTTCATGGGTGCTGGGGATCTGAACTCAGGTCCCCACGCTTGTGCAGGAAACACTTTACTCAGCCCCGCTCCTGATCATTTTCTTCTGGGTGAGTCTGTGAGATGACTGAGGGCTGTCATCTCTAGGGACAGGAGAGGGAGGGGACAGGTCCAACAAGGCATGCTTTGTTGTGACTGTCTACATCAGAGGCTGCTCACCTCTTGTTATAACCCAAGCCTTCCCAGGGCTGAGCTGCCTAAGGAAAGTGTGTGGTAACTGGGCCAGCAGGCCAGGAGCTTCACAGCCCCAAAGCAAGCCCTACAGAGCTGACTTTATCCTTTTGCCTAGTCTGTGGATTTTCCCCCAATGGTGACAGTGCCATTGGCCCCTGCTCCTGCTCCATCTTCCTGTATAAACCTTTGTCCTGCCTGGCTCGACACCCTCTGCCACACAGCAGGGCACGAGTTAAAAATGAAAACCTGCAACAAAGAGCATCCCCCCTACATTTTTTATGAGCTGTAACATCTCCTGAGAGAGCGGAGTTGTTCTTCCAACCTGCAGATTGATGACCCTACTTCCACACGGTGTCAGCCGAAGGGAGAAGCAATTAAAAGCAAGTGCAAGGGGGCTGCCAGGTTTTGCCTCAAGAGTTCTAGCTCCAGCTCGAGCTTCGGTAGTTGCCTCAAGCCCTAGGAACACCCCCAGAAGTTTCATTAGGCCCAATGAGGGGTCCCACCCACATAGCCAAGCACGTGACAAATCAGAACCAAGTGACTCCAGCAAGGCTGTGGCCATCTGCAGCAGTTTGGCTCCTGTCCAGTGCAGAGCTCAGCTTGGGTGGTGCTGATGCTAGCTGCTTATGTGGGGGGACCTGGAGCATCGCGGCCAGCCAGCCCAGACAGAGACAAAAATC